>JANQAP020000117.1:2446049-2456971 GCA_026874005.2 Erythroxylum coriaceum
AGGGACTATTTCATAAATATAAAAAATTGCCCGAAACGGTACCCGGTATTGACCGGTACCGGTACAGTACCGTTCCATAACTCAATCCGGTACCAAGTCCGGTACGGTATTCGCAACATTGGACTGAACTAAAATGTCCACTCTATATGGAAGCAAAAATGTGTATGAACTCACATAAATGCAGTGGTTTTGAGCAAAGCTCAGCTAGAAGAGATATTCATTCACTTCAAAGGACCTGGTTCAATGGATTCATAATTTTAACTACACACCGGACCATAGCTTGTGGTCCAAACAATACATACAAGGAATGATTTGATGAACATGTCAAACAATCAAGTACCTAAACCTCTCCGCAACGGCCTTCGCGCCCATATCGGATCTAGAACAACCGGCAAACCTGAACAATCTTTTTTTCGGATATTGTGGTTCTCTACTAATTTTTGTTAAATCATGAATAGTGAACTTGTGGAGATGGGAAAATACGTTTTGCTAGCCATTGAATAGGTCTAAGAAACTGAGCTCTCTTCTTCCGCCAGAACCAAATTGCAGCATTGTAATGCTCATTGCGTATTTTCTTAGTTGCAGCCCTCCAATCGTACTGTTCCATTTCTGTTCGTGCTGCTTTACCGATTGTTTCTCTCAATTCACGGTCGTTCAACAAAGGTTCTAGCTTGGCCAAGCAATCTTCAAGATCTCCAGGATTGAAGAGAAAGCCAGTTTTTCCCTCCTGCTCTGGGGGAATGATATCTGGGATTCCACCAGCACGAGCTCCCACCACAGGAATCCCCGAAGACATTGCCTCCAAGACGACAAGTCCAAGCGTCTCTGATTCGGAAGGCATCACAAAGACATCTCCACTAGCATATGCTTGCGAAAGCACATCTCCTCCCAGCATCCCGGTGAAAACTGCAGGCGTTCCGGTGAACATTTTCTCTAGCTCCACCCTGCCAAGAGAGAAGGAATTCCTAAGGTCAAACGAAGAAAATATGCTTCTCAGAACTATTTGCGATTGTCATTACCTATAAGGCCCATCTCCAATGAAGGCAATTCGTGCTTCAGGAAGTCTATCCATGACACTGCCAAACCAAGTTCACCAACGGTTTCACTTTGTAAAGAATCCAATGCACGAGCATAAACACAAGAGGTATTCACAAAATAAAACACAATTCAAGGTGAGAATCTTGCTTTAGGTGTGATCAAATTTCACCAATATGGTTACTGGTGTTTCGTAGTTCTGAATGTACGAGTGTGTACGAGACGGACACACAGAAAGAGAAAAAATAAGAGAACATCAAGTTGATACCTTTTGAGAAAATCCAAACTCTTCTCAACTCCCAACCGGCCAACATGAATTATCAATGGTTTATCAGGTTCACCATTGCTGTTTAGACCAGAAACAGAACTCTGAGATGTTTCTCATGAATCTTTAACAAAATTTACAGAGAATAAATGAATTGACCTCACCTCAATCTCATTCTCATTTCGTGACAGCGATAACGAGGGTGGAAGCTTTCAGAATCAACACCCTTATTCCAAAGACGGATTTTATTAGCTGGAGAAAAGAAAAGAACGAAAAAACAAAAAGCCAGCCATTTAACTTGGTGTTCAACAACGGAAAAAGAAAAGGCAACATCTTGAAGTATGATAATTTGGCAAAAGATCATGTAAGGATGCAATCACCATTGTTAACTAAAATCCCACAGAGAAACTCTTTTAAATGTAGATAAGCAAAAAGAACTCATTACAAAAGCTTAAAGTGGAAAGTGACAATGAATGGGGTGTCTCCATTTACCTGCTGTTACTCTAGCAGCTTCAAGATCCTTTGCAATGGCGGCTGACGGCACAAGCGTTAAATCAGCTGCTCTATGAAGGAATTCTGATAGGAAAAAGAGACACTATTGAGATTATCAACATCAAGACATTTGTGATCGTGGTGGACTTAAAAAGAAAGGAAATGAAAGGCTTCATACTTATAACCAACCACATTGGCTTCACCAGCCAACTAAATGTGTATCTTGGGATGTACCTGCAAACCAAATCAAAAATCAATCTCAGGTATAAAATCTTGTCATATACAATAAAGAAGCACAAAGAAGGGACATAAACTAGTGCCAGCACACTATTTCAGAAGAGCATAGATACAAGAAGACTTACACAGGGACGTGGGTGTGATAAGACATAACTATGGGGACGCACAGTAACTTTGCTATAGCGAGTGCACCAAAAACCTGGAGCAGAGATTGCAGACAGTGAGTTATTCTTCCCACTAGTCATTGATTCTCAAGTTCTTCAAATGCAAAGCTTACCATTATTCCAGGAGAAGATGCATGAATTATATCAGGCTTAAATCGTGCCACCTCTGAAATTATCCTCGGACTAAGTGCTAAAGAAAGAGGCACCTTTTGATACCAGGGGCAAGGGAAGCTGCAAAAGAAGGGAATTTGTGAGAAACATAAAAGGAACTTGCAATATAGGTTTAACACATCACAGATTTTTGTATCATACAGATACATCAATAAAAAAGAAAGGATTAAAGAATTCTAACAACTAATTAAGCAGGAAAAGTAACAAGAAACCCAGTTCTATGAATAGTCTAACCAGCAGTTCCAACTACTATAGACATTGAGATAATAACTCCCGTGTGCCTCAAGACAAGCTAGAGGTTTACTCCTATTAACATGTCCATTTAAATCATGTTATGACGAATTTAAACTTAGGGATTAAGAGAATCAACCTCCTTGAGCCAATCAGCTTTGCTCCATAAAACTCCCGAGGCACTCCTTCATGTGTTGTTACAACCATCACCTGTTTCACGGTTAGGAAGCCGCATAATTAGTCCATCAATGTGAAAATGATTATACCAAAAAGGCAAAGTAATGTCCATTACAACCACCTCATATTCTGTCAAAACCTCAATCAGGTAGAGATCTTCAGATGCTAAAAATATCAAAGCTATGGACATGTATCTCCAATTCAAAGAAGAAAATAGAGATTACCTCATCCCCCATTTCACGCAAGTACTTTATAAAGTTTTGGAACCGATTTTTGTACCCAGACACATATCTGCAAAGAGCAAAGAAGCCAATGTCATTCAATACCCAAATTCAAGTAGAAAGAATATCAACACTCAGAATTCCTGATTCCGTCTGCTCTATCAATGGAGGACTCAACAACTGGAATTCATCAAAAGGACCTAACATAGGCAAAACTCAATCTACAGACATTGAATGCTCAAGTGTGATAAAAAGTAAATCAGCTGTTCACATTCCAAAATAGCATAGAATCAAATTAGCAACAAGTTCAGTAAAAAAATATGTTTAATTACAGAACAGAAAGTGCACAAGACTAAAAAGTGCAGAAAATGAAAACAAACTATTTTAATTGATTTCTTCGAGTTTGAATCAACCAGTAAGATCCTAAGGACTGCAAGTGCTAGTGGGACTTGGGAAACAAAAGTTCCAACTTCCCATCTTTTTGTCAGAACCCAGAAGTCAACGATCACGACAGAGCATAACATCAAAACCGAAGACAAACAAGAACGCACGATCCAAAAAGAAAAACAGGAAAATGAAGACTCACGCAAAAGGAGAAGGCTCGACAAAGAGGGCAATGCGCCGAGGCCTGGAAGTGGTCTCCAAATCGAGCAAAGGAGGATTGTTATCTTCCTCTTCTTCTTTAAACTCTGTAACAGTCATGTTGTTAGCACCTGTAGCTTCACAAAGGTAGCTTCTTTTGTACCTTTCACTTATTTTCAAGCTCTCAGATTCTATAAAGCGAGGTCCTTTACAAATAAGACAAACGGGTTTTGCTCTAAAAGCACCAAAACTCGAGAATCTAAGAGAGAATGGAGGTGGGTAAGGGGGAAAAGAAGAACTGGAGGAAGACAAAGAAGAGGGAGACAGCCTGGGATTTATAAAGAAAGAAGATGATGCTGTCATGATGAGGAAGCGTGCGTGTTGTACAGAAAGTGAATCGTAGTAGCAAGCCAGAAAAGAGATATTGGTTATGCCTTCCTGATTGGGAATCCATGAAGTAAAATAAGCATAAAAATGAATATTCTCTCAAAGATGGGACCTTGAGCTTGAAGAGAGAATCAAAATGAGTGATTGTAAGCATATGCTTCTAATCTCGAGAGGTAATTTTCTATCTTGAGATGGACATGGACGTTATTGTTTTGGCTTTTGATTACGTCTTCCCTACACTTCCCTTATAAGATGCGACTTTCAAAATGTCAATCCAACTATTTTTAATTTTTATTTAACAATAATAATAACTAATAATTATTAAATAATTAATTATATTTAAATAATTTAACAAATCAATTAAAATCGAAGTCAATAAATTAAGTTGAAAATAAAAATTTAAGTTAGATTTAAATAATTATCTTTTTACTTTTTTATAAAAATAAAATTACTATTTTCTTTAAAGTTTATATTAAATAATTAAACCGATAATTTAAAATAATTATAATAAATTGAACTTGATTTAAACCAATAATTTAAAATAATTATAATAAATTATTATTTTAAATCGAGGTTTAGTTAGTTCAATATAGGGTTTAAGAATTAAGTAGATATGTTAATAACATTTGATTGATTCACATGTGATATTTATGTGACGTATTTTTTTACTATTATTTTTTAACAAAAGTCTAAAATAAAATTTCTTTGAAAGAAATAAAAATTATAAGAAAATTTTAAAATTTTTTAAATTGCTTAGATAATAAGAGAGATCCATGTTTTTATCTTATCTTTAAATATTTAAAATTCAAGTCACTTTACAATAAAAATTCTAACAATCATTTAAGTCAATTTCGTTATGAAGAGGTAAGTTTGAATGATATGCAAAAATACATTCATAAGCATCATTTCATATGCTTTAGTATATGCTTTTTCTAGATTAATATATTGACTTAAGGAACTCATCAATCTTATGCTAATTGGTATATATATACTATGAGTGTTACAGAGGATCTAATGAGAGGAATAGAAATGAATGACACGGGAGCTCTTCTAAATGTTCCAGTCAATGGGGCCATGTTTGGACGAATTTTTAACGCGCCCAAAGAACCTATTGATGAGTTAGGTCCTGTAGATACTCGCACAACATCTACTATTCATATATTTGCGCATTATATATTTTTGAAACAGGAATTAAAATAGTCAATCTTTTAGCCCCTTACCGCTGTAGAGGAAAAATCGGATTGTTCGGAAGAGTTGGAGTGGGTAAAACAGTCTTAATTATGAAATTAATCAACAACATTGCAAAAGCTCATGGGGGTGTATCTGTATTTGGAGCAATAGGTCAACGTACTCGTGAAGAAAATGATCTCTACATGGAAATGAAAGAATCTGGAGTAATTAATGAAGAAAATATTGCATAATTAAAAGTTGCTCTAGTCTATGGTCAGATGAATGGACTACCAGGAGCCCGTATGAGAGTTGGTTTGACTGCCTTAATTATGACAGAATATTTTCGAGATGTTAATGAACAAAACGTATTTTTATTTATCGACAATATCTTCCGTTTCGTACAAGCATAATCTGAAGTATCTGTCTTATTAGGTAAAATGCCTTCTACTGCAGGTTATCAACCCACCCTTAGTACCGAAATGGGTTCTTTACAACAAGTAATAACTCCTACCAAAAAAGGGTCTATAACTTATATTCAAGCAGTTTATGTACCTGCAGACAATGTGACCAACCCCGCTCCCTCTACGACATTTGCACATGTAGATGCTACTATTGTATTATCAAGAGGGTTAGCCGCTAAAAGTATCTATCTAGCAGTACATATATCAAGAGAGTTAGCTGCTAAAGGTATCTATCCAATAGTATGTGTATATATATATATATATATATATATATATATTCCATTAAATATCATTCATACATTTATATAAGGACTATATAAATGTATTGACCAGATTAAATGGCAAAGGGTAAGAACAACCTATCATGTGTCTATCTATATATATTGCATTCCTAGGAAGGTTATCTCATTCTCATGTCATTTGATAGGTGACATGAAAAGACATCAAACTTCTTGTTCTTTTAGCTTTACGTGACCAACTTCCCAATCATTTTCGTTTAGAATGAAAAGACTTTAAATTATAAGCAATCTTTATCTTTATCTTCGTCTTAATAAGAAAACACGTAATCATCATCATTTAAACTTGTATTGGGTAAACTTTTAGGTTTACTTGGTAAACTACAATCCTATTTTTAAGAGTGATTTTAAATAAAAATAACATAAATTTTTAATTTTAAATTGATTTAATTTAACGTATTTAAAACACTCTAATATATATATATATATAATTATTCTCAATTATTTTATTATTCTTAAATTTGTATTTTAAATTACACGTTATAATTAATTTTGGGTTGAAATTGTATCGAAAAAGTTCAAAATTAACTCAAAATTTGATTTATGTTTTTTGAATTTATTTATTTAAATTAGTTTATCACAAATTAAAACGACATTAGAATTAGTAAAATTGATTTGACATAAATTTAGTAAATCAATATACAATATTAAATTGGTATCTTTTACTTTATACTAAAATGAACTTAGAGCTTTGAATCCAAGATTAGGAAGTAATCACACCTAATTTCTTAGGTCATCCATATCAATAACTAGCAATAGCTCTACAAACACAAGGCAAGTTTTGGAATGGCAAAGATGACAAGTAAGAAGATTTTGAATTCTAAAAAAGCTTATGAATTAATGCCTTTAGGGTTAACAATGATCAGGACCAATTATTTTAAGTCCGAATTTAAGGGAACAGATCATCTGTTGTGGTTAACCAGTTCTTACCATCTTTCGTTAAATTTTGTTCATACATTTATGTAAGTCCACACAAATATGTAGATAAAATTAAGTGACAAGGAGTTGGAACACCCTAACAGGAACAGGTACTCCAACCCTAAATTCAACTTGATTAAATTCAAATGATCCAAAATCTAATAGGACCAAATTCGAAATAATATCGTTTTGTCTAACAGTCTTGATTTGAAAAAGTTTGAACGAAGTCGGGTCAATCTTTTAAGTTTGTGCCAACCCACAATTGATCAATTCAATTCTAACCCATTAACTTTAAGCCAAGCCGGATCAATTTTGCATCCATATCTTATAAAAGGTTGACAATTAAGAGTTTGCTTTAACCATTCATTTGACAAAATATAAGAATAACAAATGCATAATGTGAAGTTAAAAAGAGTTATTTACTTAATCATGTTTGTTAATTTTCTCAAATTGAAAAGAATGATATCCATGTGAGAAATATTTAAACCTTTATATCTTTATATATTTAGAAACAGTCTATTTACTAGTTAAAGGTAAAGTTGTGTATTACTAGATTTCTCTCAAATCTTGCGTGTCAACGAGATTTCTACACAGTTGTTGTTTATATCTTTATATATATAAAAGGAAAGGGCTTTTCTTTTTCAAAATTTCAAAACATTTTAAAAAAAATTTGCTTCGAATTCGGATCAGGTTAAACTTTTCATATTATACCTCTCGATTTTTAACTAAACTTAAATTTTGGTCAACTAATGTCAACTAAATTCCAGTTTAGTCGAGACTAAAATGCCAACTCTATATATCTTTTGAGCCAATTGTTATGATTAAGAAGGACAATGAGTCAAACTAGACCTAAGTCTACACAAGCTTTAGTCTGATACTTGAGACACTCGATCTAAGTTTGAACCCAATCAGGCATTCTAAAATTAAATTTCAAAAGTGATGACATTTTTTAAAAGTATCGAGTTTCGAGCTAAGCAAGGTCAAGCAACTGGAGCCTGATTCGAACTTGAAAATTAGAAAAGTCCGAAACTTTGCCTGAAGCCTATCTAACTGGGCTCAAGCTCGGCCCAATCCTGAGAACTAAAAAGATTCAAAGCCCAACATGAAGCGGTCAAATTGGGATGGGCCAAGCCCTGTTTTGCCAAGCCAAGCTTATTTATGACTGTGCATATGAAGATGGTAAGTATTGCCTATTGATTAAAGTCTTCTCTTTTTGGTTTCATTCTCATTGTCTTTGTTTGCTTTACTGAAATGAGCTCGAACTCTTTTCCCACGTCTAACTACTTTGTTTCTGATGATTAAATCTTATTTATACATTTATGTAAGATCTATATAAATATATAGATGAGATTTAATGAAACATAATAATTAAAATAGTAAATATGATCTTTCTTTTTGAGATGAGATCTTCTGTACCTATTACCCTGTACTAACTCTGTTCTACGTAATCTTATCCATACATTTTTCTGAATTTCACGTAAGTTTTACATATTTATATGAATGAGATCGCGTGAAAGAGAATTAATACAGTATAATGGGTAAAGAATATCTGGTTCCTCTTTTCCGGGTTAATGTAAAAGCTGAGATTCCAACATCAACGAGTTGTACAGCTTCACGATTCATCAACGTGTGTATTGTACAGCTTCACGATTTTGTATTTTTGTTCACTTTTTTTATATAACATGATACTGTCTACATCACTTTCTGTTTGCTCTTCTGAATTTTAACCCACCACGTCATCTCTCTCCCTCCATCACATATCCTCTTTATATTAAACAAAATGATGAAGTGAAATTACAAGCGCCAAGTTCGGCTCTTCTTCTCCTATATAAGCCCTACCATGGAAGCTCATTCAAAACATACCAAACCGGCCTCTCTTTATACTCTTCCATAGTTCAGAGCAAAGAACACAAAATTTTCTTGTGATTCTACTACAACTATGGTTTCCAAATGCATGATATTACCCACATCAGAAATCCGCCATTAAAACCCTCAAGCTCTCTTGTTACAAGCTCTCTGTTTCTGACCTTCCTACGCTCTCTTGCCAACACATCCAAAAGGGTGTTCTTCTTTCTTATCCACCTTACTCCATCAAAGACCTCATCACATTTCTGAAACATTCTCTCTCTATCACTCTCACCCACTTCCGTCCCCTCGCTGGCCGACTCATCACCGACCAAAACGGCCACGTTCACATCTTCTGCAACGATGCCGGCGTTGAGTTCATACAAGCCAAAGCAGTAGACTTGCTTCTTAACAGTTTTCTGTCCTCTCGATGGTCCTAACTGTTTTCAGTTCTTCGCTTTCGACAAGACCCTCAGTTACTTCGGCCACTCCAAGCCTCTAGTCGCCGTCCAACTTACGGAGCTCCCTGACGGCATCTTCATTGGATGCTCGGTGAACCACGCAGTTATGGACGGCACATCGCTTTGAAATTTCCTCAACACTTTCGCTGAGTCATGGGGCGTAGCTACTGCACCGAAACGTCGTCGTACGCGACGACAGTACTGTCAGGAAGGGCATAGCGAGTTGGGAGAGTGACCCGAGGTTGTTTCCGCTAGGGAGATTTTTCTCCCATTGCTAGCAAACCTAACCGTGTGTCGGAAGTAGCTTCTCTTGCTAATCACGATGGTAGCTCTCCGAGGGTTTCCGACGTACTACAATGATTTCGGGTGGGGCCGACGGTTGGCTGTGAGGAGTGGTGGGGCCAACAATTTTGACGGTGATATCTCAACTTTTCGGTAGAGAAGATGCAGGAGCGTTGATCTGGAGGTTGAGTTGGCGCTGAGACCATGACCGACCTTGAATCGGACGGTGAATTTATGCAGTACGTGTCAGTAACCACGTGAGTGACCCGCATAGTACTGAAATCTAAAAACGTGATGACTCGGGACGTATGAATGTGGTCGAACGTACAGTATCTACTCGTCTTAGTTCTGTGGGGGGTTCATATGAGATGAAGTTGGATAGTGAGAGGAATGATTTGGACGGCCATGCAATCATGGACCACCGTGTTCAAGAAAAACTCAGAGAAAGTTTTGAAGAAATGCCAAAATGAGGTGCCGTCCATGACTGCTTGGTTCACCGTGCATCCTGTGAAGATGCCGTCAGTGAGCTCCTTGACTTGGATGGCGACGAGAGGCTTGGAGTGGCCGCAGTAGCTGAGGGTCTTGTCGAAATCGAGAGGTGACAGAATGTTGTTAACAAGCAAGTGTGCTGCTTTGGCTTGTATGAACTCAACTCCGGCATCGTTGCAGAAGATGTGAACGTGGCCGTTTTGGTCGGTGATGAGTCGGCCAGCAAGGGGAGGGAAGTGGGCGAGAGTGATAGAAATAGAATGTTTCAGAAATGTGATGAGGTCTTTGATGGAGTAAGGTGGATAAGTAAGAAGAACATCCTTTTGGATTTATTGGCAAGAGAGCATAGGAAGGTCAAAGACGAAGAGCTGGAGGGTTTTATTGGCGGATCTCTGATATGGGTATATGGTGCATTTGGAGACGACAGTTGGAGTAGAAGCACAAGGCATTTTTGCGTTCTTTATTTGCTCTGAACTATGGAAGAGTATAAAGAGAGGGTTTGGTATGTTTTGAAGGTGCTTCCATGGCATGGTAGGGTCTATATAGGAGAAGAAGAGTCGAACTTGGCGGCTGGCGCTTGTAATTTCACTTTATCCATTTGTTTAATTATATATATTAAAAACTCTGTTTCAACCGGTTTTGTGTCGAATACAACGTTGTTTTGCATATAATATAATAAAACGATGTTGTATTGACTTTGGATGGTAACAGAGGATTTGATTCATGTGTGGGAGGGAGAGAGACGACGTGGATATGCGGTGTAGGTTGTGTTTAGATTTACGGTGTCGTAGGAATAAATATTTATTTACTGTTATTTTTAAATGTAGTCATATGTTTAGACCTGTGATAAATAATTGGAGGTAAAAAAAATATATTACCACTGTAGAAATTAATAAACAGAAAGAAAGTTTCGGTAAGAAACTGTTTATGCAGTAAAAATTTTACTTTTCATTAATAACCTTTACTAGAAGTATTATTTTCCATTATACTCTTAATTAATATGATTAATAATATATTTTTATGAAATATTTTATTTAC
>JANQAP020000117.1:2596074-2609027 GCA_026874005.2 Erythroxylum coriaceum
TAGAACACCTTATACAACAACTACACAACAATGCCAAAAAAAGAAATTTCAACATCGCGTTATAACGAAGTATATGTTTTCACAATATCTTTTAGTGATGTAAATTATCGATATCATACACCCCATCTCAATCAGTGCAACATAAAATCACTAGCAGCTATGGAAAGTCAGTAAAATGTGTAAGATGAAAAGAAATCTCGAGCATAACAATATTATGATGAAGCAAAAACATGATAAAACTACATTTTCACCTGGAAAACCTGCAGGTAAGATAAAATCCTTCACAATATTTGGAAGCCAAGACAGCTCTGAGTCAGAATGATTCAATTCCTCGAATCGATTATTTACCGAATCCTCGAAGAAACTCTTGAATCCTGACTCATCATCTACAACGTACCTGTTGTCAAACAACCAACGTAACCTCTAAACACACACTTTATCGCAGACAGTTTCTACTTAAATCAAGAAACTCAAGCCCAAAGCTCGTTATCTATTGAAAGTTAAACACGAGAATCCAACAAACACAAGCAAAAGACCTTTTCACGGTTCCGTTTCCATATCTTTCGACCAAAATGACTTGCTGCTCACACCGAGTCCTCCTGCAAGAAGTAGAACAAATCAAGCCCGTAGTTAACAGCGTCTTTACAGTTGCTAAAAGAAACTTTAAACAAAAAACTTGTAAAGATCCAAACAGCTTTTAAAAACCCGAAAACTTCCGCTCTTCCATATTTTTCCTCAACAAACAAACCGAAAGTACAAGTAAGAAGCTGGAACCTCTCAATGTTCGCCTCCTGCTCTTCTCCTTCACGATGAACGGACCGTACGGGTGACTGGAGAATCTGAAATCCGAGAGCTCGATTTGTCCTGCAGTTTCTCGAAGACTCGAAAGCTCGCGCCGGGAACGATAGCTGCAGAGCACTGCACATTTGAACAGAGGCTTTCTTGCTAATCTTGGAGAGGTTTGAACTTCGAAGACCAAACTGTATTGGACGTATAAATGTTTTTTCGTCGTCACCGGAAACAACCGTATAATGTGGTGTGTAGAGTATCTCTTTTATCTTCGACAGGCCTGAACCACTCACATGAGTCTACGAGTATACAGAAAACGGTATCAGCTGACCCAACCGGAGAGTCAAAAGGGAATAGGGGTGAGCCTGGGCCCGATCAGGCCCAATGCAGCCTAACTCCAACTTGAGCCTGACTGAATCCGAAGCCCTACTCTACCCAAGTCCGTTAGAGGTATTAAACGAGGATGACAGTTGAGTCTCTTAAACCCGAATCCGAACCCAAGTCCGTTGAGTAGTTTTTTGCTATGACTAGTGTTAGATATTTCTTTTGTTTTACCCCCAAAGAGACCACATACACATGAAGAGTTGATAATTGAATGTAGATTTTGCTCTTAGAACGCAAGTATTACTGACACAACAATATCATAACGGAACAACACTAGCACAAGAACATAATTTCCTACAAAAGATACATAATTCCTCATTCTGTTACAACAATAGGCACATCCTAACAAAAATAGGCTGTGAAAAAATGGGCCAAAAATCATACAATGGGTCGTCCCAGACTGGGAATCATCATTCAAACATCGGTCTTCTTGCTTTGTCTTCTGCAGTTCTCATCTACGATTCTTTGCAGTTCCTTCTCGCTCGTTGCAATGAGACGTTTAACGATGTCAAACGTGGTAAGCCGTATGCTGCAGTAGAAAATGGAGGATTAAGAATTTATCAATCAAAGGAGAACTGAAATTGTCATGTCCATCAGATAAAGAAATTGTGCATTAAGTAGCTGGAACACAGGCATTTCTGCAGTTGAACCTAGGGATGGCAGATTGAGCTCAGACTGGTCCGAATTTGGGAGGACTGACCCAGTTCGGGCAAAACAACATTATTCTGACATAACTTACTAAAATGGGGTCCTTTTGGTCCCGGCCTGAAACCGGCGGGCTGGGGCACCCCTATTTGAGCCTAAACACTGTATGTTCCAAAGAAGAATGAAAATCATAACAAACATGCTCATACACATAGTTCCTATAATCATCATTTTCAGACATCAAGTATCTAAATAAACAAAACTACGAAATTCTGACAGCTGCAAAAGATGAAGTACACACTTGGAGGATAATCTTATTGATTGACCAATCAATCATTTTTAGGGACATATGGATGTACATGAACGAAGATGATGAAAAAAGACTAAAAGCAAACCTGCTATTTGGTAGGTTCTTCAATGCATTGGGAAGAAAACCTCTATACAAGCCTATTACTCCATCACGCTCGATGATTCCTGAATCATTTAAAATCCACAAACAAGGCATTTCAGGCAAATTCATCTTGGGTCCATCCTATAACATCTAAAGATTGGATAATTAAGAACCCGTATAATGCAATCTAACTTCAGAAGCCTGACTTGGAATTTTTCTTGAAACTTCATCACATCCTTTACAAGAAAAATAGAGAAACTCTCCCAGAACCAGTACTAGTTATGCCTCAAAGCTTTCCATTTTAGAATTAGATGACGAGGAATCAGGCAGCTAAGGACCTTATAGAGTAGAAAAAGAGAAAAGGAAAATGTAGCCCTTCAAACTTGGATACCCAATTATGTGGCCAAATACATTACCGAAGATACAAAGTCACGTAAACATATAGATGCTGGGCTGAATATTAACTTAGTTCTTTCTCTCAGTCTCTCTCTTTGTCACTCTCTGCTGGTTTTTAGCCTCTATCTAAGGTCCCAACTCTCAAATTCTGTTTCCCCACGAACAACTTGTTACAAAAGACCAAGACTGATTCGTTCATTTTCCCAATCGAAAGAGTTGATAAGCATAAAGTACAACTAGAGCCATGGAGACATCCTGTAAAGGAAGTTTCAACAAATGCAAATTATATCTAGTTACCTGGAAAGGCATCCAAAACTGACTTGTATGGTGAACCCTTCATTTGCATCTGTCTTCTCACCGTGTCCAAAGGATAGCAAGTAAGTGTTGCAACAGCAGCAGATACTACAGCAGTTAGTAGAGATGACTGAGCTTTGTCCTTGTATTTCTCTGGCAATGATTTTTTCACCCTGTTATACGAAGAGGGCAAGTGTTTCTCACAATGCTCTTTATCTTCAGAATTAAAAGTACTTAGGAAATATGTATAGCATAAAAGAAAAACATTCAGGGAACTAGAGAACTTACAAGTCAAAAATGCAAAAGTTTACAGCAATATATGGAGCGATGCCAAGAAGAGAAGCCCCAAGACCATAATAAAAAGATGCAATTCCTTCCTCTCGGAGCATATTTAAAGCGATCTGCAGAAATCACTGAAGTGAATTTTACAGAATCCTGATCCTCTAACCATGATAAAAGCTTATGTAGCACATCATACCTCAGACATTGTCCGGTATCCTGGTTCAACTGCCAAACGTAACCGTAGGACATCCAAAGGATATGTTACCTAGAGAGATAAGACATTTAATATGGGATCCAAATTGAGTTAACTATCACGTAGCAAATAGTATGCTCGGATATACACAGAGTTAAACATATAGTAATATACTAAAGCATGAAAAGATTTGCAGATCAACATTCCTCAATATAGTACCCAAAATTTAACAATTACTTTAGCATATATTCTGAATTAAGTTAACTGTCTATGTAACGAATAGTATGTAGAGATATACACACAGTTAAACATATAAAGATGAATAGCAAAGGAAGATATCTACAAAAGCATGAAAACTTTTGCAGATTAATATTCCTCAAGATAGTACCCGAAACTTAACAACTAAGTTAGGATATATTCCGAATTCAAGCTAACTGTGGCACTCACAAAAGTGGATGTCATGCCTGCACAAGCACCTGCTGCGAGTCTTCCAATTACAGACAGCTCACCATCCTTTCCTCTGAACAGTTTCTATTTATTCAGCAGTGAGATATCAGTCAAGAATCTGTAAAGTATAGTCTTCTTCCGCACCCTCCAAAGGATTGATTAATCACCGTTACCTTGTATGTCTCATAAGCAAAGAGCTGGACAGCACTGTAAGGTATGATCCGTATCACCTGAAATGTTTATCATAAATGCAAACTCAGGAGACTAAAATCTGAACACAATTAATTTCCAAATTCACATTCAAATGAATGCAAAGTCTGAAGAATGAAAAGGACCTGAGGAAGGTTCCCTTTCCAGTACCCTTTAATCCCTTCTTCTTTCCCAATCATTGTAATGGCCTGCAATTTGTTTAGAAGGAACACGTCTCCATTAATATAATATACACAACTTGGTAATATAATATACACAACACGGAACTAAGGAACAAGCAATGAATTTGAGTGGAAAGAAACCTTCCTGCAAACCAACTTCCACTCAGTTTCAACCATAACACACCTCTATGAAACCAATTCCTTTCTTAGCACTTTCTTGCCCAACACGCACTCCATGTGTCTGCAACACAAGTCGAGTCACTTTACAGATTAGAACTCAAATTCCAAGAAAATTCAGAACTGTTCTTTTTCTCCATAGACACAGAGTAAAGTCCGAAACGGCGTCGGTCGAACTAAATGTCAAAACAAACAACACAAGAAACGTGACGAATCACGAATGATGATGTTTACAGATAACAGAACAACAACCACCTGCATAAGGAGTTTCACGCGGTCGAGAGGAGCTGTGACGGTCTTCGCCGCGGCTCCAGCGATGGCGCCGGCGACGAATATCGCAACATCTCTCGGGACGTAAGCGAGAACCGCCAACGGATGCTTCAAGAGCTGCGTCGTGCTCGGGGCGAATTCGTTTCTCTCTCCTTTGACCGCCATGGAAAACGCCGCGAATTTTCCAAAACCGCCGCAGCCACCGACTCCGCAGCAGAGCCTCGCGCTGTGTAGAAGAGGCTCGTGGTTCGGGCTCTCAGTGAACTTGCACGTAGACGTTCTGAGTTCCGGTACGGCTCGAAATGAAATGACGTATGTGTCGTTTTCTCTCATGGTGGGAAATTGAAAATTTGTAGGTTGTCTGAAAGAGAAGAGATAAGGCAAATACAGAGATAGAACTGAGCCGATCTTGTAAGTTACGTTTTGCGGGCACAAGTGCCTAGTCGTTCTCTGATTCTCTGTTCTCAGGTCCACGGGAGTTGATTAGGTGTACGATGATCAAACGGCGGGGAGAAGATGTTTGTTTAAAACACCATGAGCCCAATTTTAGTCAAAAAGTGTTGGCCTATTAGGCTTGGCAATCAACCAGGCCACGGTCTAACATATTTCAGCTCAGTTGGGTTGCGGGTCGAAGTTAGATTAGGTCGGGCCAGCCTGTGGCTGAATCAAAATAAAAAAAACATCATATTTTAATTTTTTTTACAAAAAAGATAGGTCGAGTCACAAGTCGGCCCGTTTCAACCTTTTGAGCTACGGGCCAACATATAGGCCATGAGTCCGACCTGACTATTGACATTCGTAAAAATTTTGAATTTTTATCAAAAATGAATCGGAAATACATTACAAGCAAAAACAAATCAAAGCATACTCTTCATTTATTCTCGATTTATGTCACTACAAAAGCCAAAAGATTCCTCGTGCCCATTGTGCCACCTTTCAGTAACATGCATAAGAACAGGGATGATGAACTGATAAAAAGAAAAAGGAAAAGACAACATCTGAAGAAGATTCAAACAACACACGAAAAGCTGCAACTCATCTTCAATGGAGTTCGAACTGGACAACACTACATACTGGGAGTTTCTTTCAGGCAGGCCAAAACCAAAGATGAATCAGAATGAAAGAATAACAAATGAAACCAGTCTGTTCATGTCTCAGGCAGGTGATTCCATGGATGATCATGAAGTAGTCACACCCAGAAGCCCAAAACCCCATTTTAAGCTGATATGGTTCCAGTCTCTGATTTGATTCTCATGTTGATGATATTGTTTTGGTCTGGAACAAGTAGAGATCAAGATTGCATTAGCAATTATAGAGTTATAAAAAAATTTCAGACCGAACCTGACCTGAACTTATTCCAGAAATGTATGAGATTTATGTTCTTACTTGGTAGAGATGTGTTGGTTACGAAGAAGCAAGCTCCAATGACAATGTAGCATAGCAAGAGTGCCAACCCTTTCATGTAATGAGAAGTACCATCCTGTTGTTCCAGGTAGAAAATAAGGTTTCACTCAATAATACGTTATAGTTTAAATTATACGATGACAACATTGTTCTTAAATCTTGCCTGTAAAGTGAATGCTACGGCTATTACAGACAGTGCAAGAGTTCCTGTCTCTACCAGGTTGAAAACCAAATCCATGTCAATTCCAATTATCCAAGCCACAATTACACAGATTGGTACCTGTAAGAAGTGTCACAATTTAACTGTTTAGATGGACCTGTATTAGAATTTTTAATATAGGCGGAATATAGAGCCCATTAACAACAATTAGGTTGGAGTCAATCATTGTTAAATGACTAGAACTAATCATTTAGATAATTGACCCTTACCACTTATAAATCTTTTACTATTTTCATGTTTAGTCAATATGGAATACTCTAACAAAATGAAAAATTAAATCATTCAGATAAAAAGTTAAAAGTTAATAAGATCAATTGCTATTATATTGTTATAAAATCTAACGTTTTTTAAAAGTTAGATCAGAAGTTAAACCGATAAGACAAAAATTTTAAGGTTTAAAAAGTTCAGCTATTATTATAAAATTGATTAAAGATTGAATTAAATTGAAAATTTTGAAATAAGATTGAAAAACACTATTCTTACATGTTAAAGAATTTGAAGTTTAAATAAAAAAGAAACTAGCCGATTATTTAATAAACTTACGGTTTTTAATAGCAAAGATTATTAAAGTAAATTGAACCAAAAAATTGAAAATTAAATAAAAAAATTTGATCAGTTCAAAGTTTTACTGTTAAACTGGTCAAATTGGGTCAAAAATTTAATCATTGTTGAAATCGACAAATAATATATTAAAAAAATACACAATTTTTATCTATTTAAAATTAAATTTTAATTAAAAACTATTAAATAAAAATTTAATAATTTGTTTTAATTTATGAAAATAGTTAATTTTCAAATTTTAATTAATTAATTAATTAATTGATAAATTTTTTATAACAATAATGAATTTGTGTATCTTAAATTCTTACCACAAACATTGCAATTTGTGTTGCAGATCCCAAGGCAACCCCTAATGAGATGTCCTGCAATTAAAAATAATAAATAAAAATGTTAAGAATATAGATCAATACATCATAATTAAGTTAATTATATAAATAATTAAGAATTATATTTTTTTATTCAAGGAATTTAGTGTGATTAATTATATGTAAATATATGAATATATTATAAATTTTAAAATATAAAAATATAGAAATGATTATTCGGTTACAGAGAGATTCAGTAATAGGCATCTTTATTTTTGATCAGGTATTTATTTAGCTCGCAGGTTCTGAAATATAATAAAATAATAATAATAATAATAATTCACAACTTACTAGCTTGTTTTTGAAAGCAAAAATGATAGCTCCAGCATGTTCTGCAGCGTTTCCAACTATTGGTAGCAAAATGATGCTAATGAAACTCACAGAAAGTCCCCAAGAATCTGAAGCTTCCTGTTTTAAAAAAAACCAGAAAAATAGAAAAAATGAGAACTTTGAATTCATAAAAATTATAAAAATCCAATAATTGTTCTGCAATCAACCTCAATAGTGGCCACAACATATTCTGATAAAACAGCAATGAACACAGTCATTCCAATCAGCCAAACGATCCCACTCCAGAATCCGATAACTGGTGTTTCTTCACCAACATTATCGTTATGTTCATCTTCCTGATCAGTTCCACAAGCATGGGAAAGTCAATAACTTTTAACAACGGACATTGAACAAGTATATATATCAGAATGCTTCTCAGACATCATTTAATGTTATCACCTCCTGTGCTTCAAACATCTGTCTGTGTGTCACCAACTGGAAGAAGATATATACACCATAAGCAATAAGCATAACAACACTGCTAGCTCTGGACAACTGCAGTGTCGGTACCGCCGTGAGAGTGAGGGAAGCGCCCGCGAATCGGAACAATAATGGCAGAACATTACACAGCAATGCTAGTACCAGTAGGATTATGTTCACGTCCGCTTGTTTCTGTTCAATTTCATCAGACATTGCATGTTAAAATCATAAGTGAAGCAGTACAGAAACTAAGTGATTATGTTTTAGAAGAAGCTTACTCTATAGAATTTTTGCTCCTTTCCAATGTTGGCAATGCCGCCGCATAGAAGAGAGGTTCCAAGGACTAAAAGCAGGTTTGAAAGGATTGAACCCAGAAGAGAATACTTCACCACCTCTATTTTTGCTTGACATAAAGCAAATATAGCTATGATGAGTTCAGTAGCATTGCCACAAGTTGCATTTAGAAGACCTCCCACTGTAGAAAGTCAAAAAAAGAAAAAAAAGTATTAAAAAAAGAAAAATATGTAAGAAATTAATTGGTTTGGTTTGCAATCTTTATCATTTTGTCTTTTTGTCAATCAATGGAAAAAGTGTTTCATGATCTTTATTAAATATAAACTTAAGAAGACATGAAATCGAAACTATACATCAAAGTACCTGTCGGACCAGTGTAGTAAGCAAGTTGCCTGTGGTTGTTCATAACAGAAACAGAAGAAAACAAGAGATTAAGAATCAGAAACAATTCTCTGCTGCTTCTGATATGAAAATGAACAACTAATTCGTTCTTACTCTGTGAGAAAGCTGACTCTTTCTGCAAGTGGGGTGAGTCCAAGCAAGCTGAGAGCAAAAATCCATGGCTGTTTCAAAGAAACAACAACATGAAAATCTTGATACAGTATCAGCTTTTGAAACTTTTTATCATTTAGTTCCTTGAAGTCCATTAAAGAACGCATGCACTTACTCTTGCAAAACCGTAACAGTAGGCGATAATCGCAAGAGGGATAGCCGGGAACAGTACAGAAAGCTTAGTTCCGAGAATAACTTCTTGGAGATTAGTGAGTAACAGTCTAAGCAATCCACAACGAACTTTGGAAACAAGTGTCAGGTCGGATTTCTTTCTCAGAGAAGAAGATGACATGTTGTGAGCAGTACGGCCAGGTCTCATCTCCTTGCTTGAACCCTTAAGATTTCCATTCTCCATAAGCCTCGGTTCCTGTGTAGATGCCATAGTAATGGTGCAACCAGACAAAAGAGAAAAGGATCCAATCTTCACCACCTCAAAGTTTGGCTGGTTCTTGATAGACAGTAATGCGCAGGAAGAGTTTTTGAGTGAACTGTTATAAATAGTGTGACACCAACGACGAATGATGGATTTGCTTGCTGCAGCTTCGCGGAAGCTTCGTTCTTTTTGTTCTTACCTGATGGGATTTGGTATTTTATTAGTTTCTTTTGTTTTGTTTCTAATAATTGGCTTGCTTGAAGTAGATATTTGAAGATCATTCAAAGATTGTTCTCTTTGAAACATTTCATGATGGAGAAAATAATGGAATTTCAAATTGGTGTCTTCAATGTCACCTAGTTATTGGGATATTCATGATTTTTCTACATATTATTTGTATGTTCTTTATGTTAATTTTTGGACAAGTGTGTTAAAAATCAAACCGATTCAATCAGCTTTAGTGTTTTACAATAAAAATCTTAAATCGGTTAACTTTTGGTTCGTTTTGAACATTTGGTTCGATTTAGTTAATAAATTTTGTTGTTAAAAATCGATCAATTTAATATTAATCAGTCGATAAGTTTTTGTAATAATAATAACAATAACAATAATAATAATAATAAGCCCACTAAGAAATGGTCGAGTTGATAGAGTGGGGGGTATAGGGCTAAAAGATTCTGTGTTCGAATTCACTTACCTACATTCTTTCAATCGAGCATGTCATACAGGACTTACTTAGTGTAGAGTATCCGATTAAAGTAATTTGCAAGCTATTGCGTCAATTCGAAAGTTTACCTAATGCGCATTCAAAAAGATAGCTACTGCATATTCCTCCGTTCTAATTAAAAAAAAGACCAAAATATGAATAAGTTATTTAATGGTTAATAATTAAAACTTAAAATCTAAATTAGAGATTTTGTGAGATTGAAAATGAAGTCCAAGGCTTAGACGATTAAAAGTTCTTTGGAAACCTCATCCGATTACTTAATTCACCCTTAAATAGGTAAATGTATTAACTATTCCTAATAACTTACAGTTAGGAAGCAAAGGAAGTGTGGTTAGAAAATAAAGATGGCATGAAAGAATGAGAATCAACTCATGCATCTCTCATTTCATTAACAAAAAAAAAAGGTGAAAAACATTGAAGTGTATGTTTAATACATAAAGAAGAGAGATGATAGTTTAAAAGTATTTAACCTTTTGCAAAATTTTTAATTTGATATTATTAAGCGACCGTTTCATCACAATAGTTTAAGCTGTTGTGTGAGGTTAACTTAATTGGTTTTATATATTCGCTAACACACTTTTTTAAGTGAAAGCTCTTTGGGCTTGAAACTTGTACAGGCCTATTATATCTTGTGCTTAATTAATTTAATGATAAGTAGGTGGATGGTAAGATTTGAATTCAAGATCGTTTGGTCATAAAGGCTCTGATACTATATTAAGCGACTGTTTCACCACAATAGCTTAAGTTGTTGTGTGAGGCCAACTTAATTGGTTTTATATATTCGCTAACAAATGTCACATTTTTAAAAAGTTTTTAATTTAGTATTAACGTTTCATAGTTCCCACAAATCAGATTAAAACATTGCTAATCGACCGAGTTGACTCGTTTAACCGTAAAAATCTTGAACAGTCAAATTTTTTTGTTCAGTTTTTAACTTTTTTATTCGATTTACTTTAATAACTCTATTTGTTAAAATCTGATCAATTTGTTAATTAATTGGTAGATTTTTATTAATTAATAAATTTTTATAAATTTAAATTAATTAATTAATTTTTATTTAACAAACTCTTTTTCTGTTAAAATTCAAAATTTTCGATAGGTAAGAACAATTTTTTTATTTTATTCAAACTTTAAATAATTTTATAACAATATAATACATTAAAATGTTGACTGTTGGAAAGAAGATTGGGTTCTTTGCCGTACAAATAACTCAATACGGAAGTCAATTTTCTAACAATTACATCAAATACACATAGACTTGAAATTTGTTGCTTCCCTTCCTCTCCAGTCAATCTAAGATTCTATATACCGTACAAAGAAATTCCTTAAACCGAAAGGGGACCAAGCTGAGTAAACGTAACACAAAATAAGATATTAAAGAAAGTAGTTTGGAGTGAGAGTTCCTTCCCGGGTTGATCGTAACACAAAATAAGATATTAAAGCAAAATAAGATATTAAAGAAAGTAGTTTGGAGTGAGAGTTCCTTCCCGGGTTGATCGTAACACAAAATAAGATATTAAAGAAAGTAGTTTGGAGTGAGAGTTCCTTCCCGGGTTGATCCTTGGCATGGTAATTATAGCTTGGCCTGTTTGGCCCGGCCCGCACAGGTGAGCTACGAGCTGCCCGGATTGAGCCACAGGTCTACCACGGTTCACCTGAACGTCGACAAGTCCCCGTCTATTTTTTTCAAAATGACGTCGTTTTGAATTTTTTACTTGAAAAAATTAATAAGCTAGCTGGCCCATTTCGGTCCGCCGAGCCACGGATCAACTAGGGGCCCAGCCCGACCAGGCCTGACCCATTGACATGCTTAGTTGATCCTAAGTTCCTAAGATTGGTAATAGAATGAGATGGAATGTAACACATTTTTATCGTTTGGTTTAAGGTTTCATAATGGAATGAGACGGAATGGAATAGAAGCAAAGAGTTTGATGTTATGTTCTATTTTATCATAAGCAGTGAAAACAAGAAACCTCTGATTCAGAGGGTTTAGGATAAAACGTAAGTTAATAAATACATACCACCTAATATACCCTCAATAATTTTTCTTAATATCAATTATTTTTTCTAATCCTAATTCTCTTTTCCCAAGACTCATTTATTACTGTCCACAAATTTATCACACACACAGATATTTATTACGATATATAAGCTTATTATTTCCAAATTTCTCTTTCCGTTCTTCATGTTCTACTACTTCTTCTTTTTCTTGTGTTGTTTATTAAAATTTTTCATTATTTTAAAATAAAAATTATATAAAAAATTATTTGTCACAGTCACAACTATGACTTTTTAATTGGACATGATTTTCGTTTTAAAATTATAACGTTAAACTTCTTGCAACAACTATTTGAATATCAACGGTTATTTTAATATCAGGGGTATAATAGTCATTTATTATATATTACATTCCATTTCATCCATCTTCTAAACAACATTTTACTGTATTATATTACGAACATTTCCATCTCTCTCAAACAACTTTTCACTATATTACATTCCATTCCATTATAAATCGTTCCGTTACACTATATTTTCTTTTATTATATTTTATTAATTAACATCTAAGTAAACAGACCCTAAAAATTTCCTCCCGAGTTGGATCAACTCGGAAAGGAAGGTTCTTTAAGCATATCTTACTTCTGACATCAATTAGGTCGAATTCGTCACCTAAAATTTAGGGTTAAATTCACTAGATCCTGTTGGTAATTTTTCTATAATTTTGGTCTTGCAGTATCTGTTTTTCCTGTTATCCACTTTTATTAAAAATTTTAATTGTAAATTTCAATACGACGACGACGACGTTTTTGTTATGTAGTAGTACACGTGACATTATACGTGGCATTACAAATGACATTACCAAATACAAAGGCACTATTTTGAAATTTACAATTAGATTTAATTAGCAGCAGAAGGTACCAGTGCTATCACAACCAAAGTTATGAATACCGTACCGGACTTGGTACCAGATTGAGTTCTGAAATAGAACTATACCGGTACCGGTCAGTACCGGATACCGTTTCGGATAATTTTTTAAATTTATAAAATAGTCCCTAAAATTTTTAAAA
>JANQAP020000117.1:2619867-2643609 GCA_026874005.2 Erythroxylum coriaceum
GTTAGGGTTAAAAGAAATAATTGATATTAAGAAAAATTATTGAGGGTATATTAGGTAGTATGTATTTATTAGTTTACATTTCATCTTAAACCCCTCAAATCGGAGATTTCTTATTTTCACTATTTAGGATGGAATAGAACATAACATGAAATCCTCCGCTTTCATCTCATTTCGTTCTATTCTATTATAAAACCCTAGATCAGACGATAGAAATGTATTACGTTTCATTCCGTTTCATTATTAAACTTCCAACCAAACAGACTCTAAAGTGGACAGACATGCTTGTATTGTAATGCACTAGAATTTATGTCATTTTTGATACCCATAGTTGAGTGACACTTTCCACTCTTTGTTGATACTATCAAAACCTTATCCTTATCTTCCAAATTAAAAAGTTGGCCCTAGGCTTAACATTAGGTGTGACAAATGTTACGGATATGATAACTCGATTAAATTGAATCGTCGTGTAAATAATAATTTTCGTATTGTTATTGTTATATTTTAATCAAAATCTTATAAAATTTTAATTAAAAATTAAAAATTAATTTTTTTTATAAATTTCATTCCATATATTTCACCTATGAGCATAGGTTAGAAAAACATCATACACTCCACACACACATTCGGGTCAGCGCGTGCCGTAACAAAATTTCCTCTTACGCAACCCGACGAGCATGTTGGACAATCTAATCCCGAACACGCGCATCGAGAGCGCGTGATATAATCATATTCCTTTTGTTTCCCTGTATATGTAAAAGAAATAATATAATAAACACTTATCATTCTGATCACGTATGTTATCGTTGTGTCTTCGTTTGTGTGGTCTGAGCTAAAACTCTATATAGAGCAATGGTTGGACCAAGTAGACCACAGTTTGTGCTGTTCGGATCGTCCATTGTTCAGTTCAGTTTCGCCGATCAAGGTTGGGGAGCCATTCTCGCCGACTTGCACTCTCGCAGGGTAGCTGTGTTTTACCTCATTCAGTTTTCTTTATAGTAATCATTAGGTTTTTGATTGTTTGTTGAGTCTGATATGACAAGGGTCAGTTCCATTATGCGTGCCAAGTGACATGACTAGTGATTTCTTGCAGATGGGTGTGTCAGGGATCATTCTCTTTGGTCGATCTCTGATTAATGAACTGTGGTCTTAATCATTTACTTAAGGATTTATAATATGATGTGATTAACTGCCGTTGATGTTAATGAAGTTTTAAGCTTGAGTTTATGGTTTGAAATTGAAACAGGCAGATGTTTTGGTACGAGGGTACGGAGGGTGGAATTCCAGGAATGCTTTACAGGTTCTTGAACAAGTTTTCCCGAAGGTATCTTCCAATTTTCTTTGAACTGTCACTAAATTTGAGGATTTTATGGCTGAATTTGGACACTTATGGAAATCTGTCCGTTTGGTGTTTGATAAAAGGACGCAGCTATACAACCTTCACTGGTTATAGTGTACTTCGGAGGCAATGATTCAAGTCTTCCTCATCCATATGACTTCACTCCTCACGTACCTCTTCCTGAGTACATAGAAAACATGAGGAAGATCGCTACACATCTTAAGGTAATCTTTCTAATAAGCTTGTGGCCTAATTATGATCACATGGTTTAGCTTCCCTGAATTTGTTTATGAATCCTTAATTAGAACTACGCATTCTGATACCAATATATATATGGGATATGTATATTTTGTTTCTGATTTTAATCACAAGAGAGGTCTCGTGAATGGTGTTGAAGTTCAGCTTTTTTGTGTTTTGACAGAGTCTTTCTGAGAAGACCAGACTTGTCTT
Organism: Erythroxylum coriaceum; assembly: GCA_026874005.2. Classification (NCBI taxonomy): domain Eukaryota; kingdom Viridiplantae; phylum Streptophyta; class Magnoliopsida; order Malpighiales; family Erythroxylaceae; genus Erythroxylum; species Erythroxylum coriaceum. The sequence goes on from JANQAP020000117.1 coordinate 2,621,654, forward strand.
TCTAAGTGCACCTCCTGTGAATGAGGATATGATTCGAAGATTCTTTAGGTGGTTTTGTTCTTGGCACTACCATTCATTTTCTTTGGATTAAAGTAACGGACTATATTTTCAAACTTGTATGAATTGAGTAAGTACAAATGTTTATAGTAGTACTTTCTGTCTCTGGTAACAGTTTAGATGTGCGAAGAACAAATGAGAATTGCAGAATTTATTCAGAAGCTTGTTTGAAGCTGTGTGAGGAGATGGGGATAAAGGCTATTGATCTTTGGACTGCAATTCAGAAAAGAGATGATTGGCGTACTGCTTGTTTCACGTAAGCTCTACTGCCAATTTCTGCATCATGAAACTCTAAGTTCCAACAGTAGCTTGCCCTTCATTAATGATTGTCTTGATCAAGATGACTTTGTTGTTTTTTCGGAAAGTGAATTAAATTTAAAACTTTGTCTAATTTTACAATACTAATTAGATTTTTAAAAAATATTAATTAAATGATTAAACTTTAATTTTCTTTTAAAAATAATGCCAATGGTCAAAAAAACTCAACCGGTTTAGCCGGAATAACCGTAAAAACTTTGAACTTTTTAATTTTTTGATTCAATTTACTTTAATAATTTTTATTGTTAAAAACTAATCAATTTATTAATTATTCAATCAATTTTTATTAATTAATATTCTTATAAATCATTTAAATTAATTAATTTTTATTTAACAATTTTTTTCAATTAAATTTCAAATTCTTTGATGGGTGACTATAATATCTTTTAACAATATTTTCAATTATTTAATTTTATTCAATCTTTAGTTAGTTTTATGACGGTCTAATATCGGTTGAACTTTTTAAACCTTAAATATTTTGTCTCACCAGTTTAACCTCCTTTCTAGTTTTTAAAGCATTGAATAATACATACATGAACCACCATGTTGATTCGTCCCTTTACACCTTTACAAGTAGTAATAATAATTATAATTATAACTGTTTAAACATAAAAATAAAAAAAATCTTAATTCACCCAAAAATTAGAAAGAACCTACATGTCATTTAACGTGTTGGTTCTTCACTATTATTTTTAACACTTAATGTGATGGTCTGTGTCCATGTTGTTAACGATAGAGTTAAAGAGATACTATTTTTACAATAAATTGGAAATTTGGGCTATTATATTTGGGGATTAGATTTTCTGTTCTGGTTATGATGTTTCTTTGTTCCATTAAATCTCATCCACATATTTACGTGGACTCCACATAAATGTATAGATGAGATTTAATATAATAGATTGGAACAGAGTAACTAGAACAGAGGATTTGATGTGTTATATTGGTAGTTTTGATAGTTGTGGTTGAGCCTCTCTATTTAGTAAAAATAAGACTGCGTATTATTAGACCTTTTTAAACCTTGCATTTTAGCAGGACTTTTACTGATTATTATTGTTGTTGTTGTTAACAGTTGCGTGAGTAATATTACAAAAAAGAATTATTTTTACAATAAATTTGAATTTTGGATACTTAATTAATACTTTTAGTAGTTGTGATTAATGTTAGATAAACGTAGAGATTCAACCTTTAATTTTCTGGGAGATGTGATTATTTTGCAGAGATGGAATTCATCTTGCTCCAGAGGGGAGTAAAATAGTGGTGAAGGAGATCTTGAGGACACTTAAGGAGGCAGAATGGGAGCCAAGTCTGTACTGGAAGTCACTCCCTGCTGAATTTGTAGGAGTATCACCTCATGATCCTGAAATCTCTGGGATCTTTGAAAGAGGTCTCCAATGGGAGCAGAACTAGAACTTAATTGGATATCCTTTGAGTAAGCTAAATATTCAAACTGATAATCTAATTTTGGAACATTTACTTTGATTTTGAAAACCCATGTAGTATTATTTCTGATTTTCAATATACTTTGAGGAGGCTAAATATTGATGATTTTATGATTTTCTGTCTTAATATATGAGGGGTATTATGAGGATTGAAAATTGGTTTAGAAGGTGTTTGGTAAACAGTTTATCAACTATTTTTTTAGTTTATTGACTAAAAGTTAACTTTTTGATTATCTTAAAAAGCTATTTATGTGTTCAGTGAATAACTTATTGATTAGCTTGTTTAACCCCAATAAGCTGATTTCTAAAAGCTCCATAAGTGGAGCTTTTGGAATTAGCTGTTTGTTTAATGATAATATTGTCCTTACTTTACTCTCTACTTTTGCTCTCTGTGTTTTCAAAGTTGGCTTTTTTTGATATCGTGAAGTTTGGAAGAATATAATAAAGATGTTAATTAAACTTTTTAATCTTTATTTAATTTTATAATATTAGTTTACATTTAAAAATATTATAATATTAAGTTTTTGAACATAAAGAGTCACATCAAATTAATAATTTTAGTATATAAGTACTATATATCTATCATACTATAAGTACATATATTTTTAATTTATTAAATAATAAAATTTAGACATATTGTATGAAAAATATTAATATGATGTAGCTAGCTGCATCATTCATATTAATAAAGATTTTAACGTTGGATTATTATTATTATTATTATGTTTTTTATTAAATTTATAAACTTAATTTTTGTAAAATTAAATATCTAAATCTAAATTCTTATAAGAATGTTTAACGAAATACTAAAAAATATAATATTTATGTCTATATTTTTTTTATAAAAGTCATGTCTTCATAAGCTATTTTACACATCAACAACTAATACTAAATAGCTAATTTTATCAAACATCTTTAATAAATAGCTGATATTATCTGTTAGTCAAATCAACTAATATAACCATCTATCAGCTAACAACTAATGCAATCTACTCTTTGCCAAACAGAGTCAGACTTAAGCCTTTAAAGCCCAAATTCATATTCAAAAATAAGTTTTAAATTTATGGCTGACTTAATCGAGTTTAAGAATTAAGTTAAATTATTAGTTTGAATTTAAGTTTAAGAATTAAGATAAATTATTGTATAAATAATATTTTATTATTTTAGAGAAATTTTTTTAAGAATTTTAAAAATTATAAATTTTCTTAAAAAATTAAACTATGAGGCAATTTGTAGTTTAGATTACGATAAGATATGTTCTTCAGAGAAAAGACAACAGGGTACGAAAACTAGTGGCAGACAGCTGTTGTCAGACCTAGATTGGATGTGATTCCGTGGAAAAACTTGAGAAGTCTTTGATATACACTAAAATTAACGTTTTGATTATCTTCAAAAGTTATTATTGTGATTAGTAAATAATTTATTTATTTATTTATTTAACTCTAATAAGTTAATTTTTAAAAATTCTATAAATTGAGCTTTTAAGGATAATTGTTTATCTAATAACAGTATTATTATCCACTTTACTTTTTACTTTACTTTGTGTGTTTTTAAAGTTAATTTTTTTTATCGTATTAAAGTTTGGAAGAATATAACAAAAAGGTTAATCAAACTTTTTGATCTTTTTTTAATTTTATAATATTTGTTTACATTTAAAAATATCACAATATTAAGTTTTTGAGTATAAAGAGTTACATCAAATTAATGTTCTTAGTATATAACTATTATATATCGTATCTCTATTATACTATAATTATAGATATTTTAATTTATTAAATAATAAAATTCATATTTAGTATATGAAAAAATACTAATATGATGTAGCTTCCTACATCATTCATATTAATAGAGAATTTAATGTTGGACTATTAATATTATTATTATGATATTTTTATTAAAGTTATAAACTTAATTTTTGTAAAATTAAATATCTAAAATCTAAATTTTAATAAAATATTCAACGAAATACTAAGAAATATAATATTCATACCCTTATATTTTTTTAAATAATACTCTCATAAGTCATTTTACACATCAACAGCTAATACTAAACATATAATTTTACCAAATATTTTTAATAAACAACTGATATTATCTGCTAGTCAAATTAGCTGATATAATCAGTTATCAATTAACCGCTAATAGAATTAGCTAACAGCTAATGCAATCCGCTATTTGTTAAACAGGACCAAATAGTTGGCCTTGGTGTCATTAAAGATTACTTTTGTGTTCTGCTCTAGTTAATCGATTTTTACCTTATACTATTAAATCTTATTCATTTATATAGGTCAACGTAAATGTTTTGATAAGATTAAGTGAGACGGAATTATTGGACTGTGTCAAACTTTATAAGAGACCCAATCTATCAAGTCAAATATCATCAATAATTAATGTGCATCGTGCAAAGATTTAAACTTTATAAGAGACCCAATCTATCAATGTTTTAAAAATAAAGTAAACGAAAGATTTAAAATTTAAAATCTTTAATTGATATTAGATTTTTTAAAATTATTTAAAAGTTAAATAAAATTAAATAATTTAAAATATGTTTAAAAGAGATTTTTCTTATTTATCAAAATTTTGAAGTTTAATTAAAAAAATGTTAAATATAAATTAATTGGTTTATTTTGGTTTGTAAGAACTTATTAATTTACAAAATTTGACCGATTAATTAATAAACTGATTATTTTTTAATAACAAAAGTTATTAAAGTGAATCGAACAAAAAAAGTTGAAAGATTCAAAATTTTTTTAATTAAACTTACCGAATTGGTTGAGTTTTTAATTATTACTTCAAATCGAATCAAAAAGTTAAAAACTAAATCGAAAAATTAAAAAGTTCAAAATTTTTACGATTGAACTGATTGAGTTAGTTGAATTTTTTAATCATTATTTTACGATTAACGGGAGTTGCACCTTTTTTACCACGACTTAAATTTATAATTAAAATTACCTTTAAAAAAATCTGGTTGGAATGTGTCAAAATTTTGGATGCATAAAATAAAAATTTTCAAGCATCAATTTTTATATTTTTTCTAAATTTTTATATTTTTTTAATTTTTTCCCTTAATACCTATTAAAATATTTGAAGTGGTAATCTGGTCTTGGGAAGGAAGTTTAATGACTTGATTTTTCAAATGATTAATAATCTTTTTCAACTTGATACTGTCAAATGATGAGATAATTAATTCTTCATCATCATTTATTACATATATCTAGTCAAAAAGGTTGAATCAACCATATGAAAAAGTCATCACCAAAGTTTCAAAAATTAAACTGGTTTGACCGATTTTACAATAAAAGTCTCGAGCTAACTAACTTCTTGGTTCAATTTTCAACTTTTCGATTTGATCTATTTTTAAAATTTTTTGTTGTTAAAAACCAATTAATTTATTAGATTAATCGGCCATTTTTTAAAACTAATTAGTTTGTATAAACCAAAATAAACCAATTAATTTTTACTTAATAATCTGCTTAAATTTTATTTTTTTATGTATAAGAGTAGTCTTCTTCAATCATTTTTTAATTTTTTAAATTTTATTCAATCTTTAACTTGTTTTATGACGGTCTAATACTGGTTGATCCTTTTAAACCTTAAACCTCTCGTTTTATCGGTTTAACTTTTGACCCGGTTTTGAAAATATTGGTCATCACTTTTAATTTTTCTTTTATTTACCTAACTTTTTTCCAACTAGACCTACCTATTTTTTCAACTCTTTGATTGCAACTGCATGACTCTAACTCTTTTCAATTAATAAATTGATTCATTCATATTCAATACCATCATTATCTTCAAATGAGAAAAGTATAAGCTTAACCTGAGGTAGATGGGTTGTTATGTGATTCTTTTAAATGAGTAAAAGACAAAACTTTAATTGCAATAGTCTTCAAAAACCGCAATAAAAATAAATAATACAGCAACAATTTACATGTCAACTTCTAGAAAAATGATTTTCCATTAAAAAACTTAAGAGTCAAACCAACAACCTTTAGAAATTCTTAAAAACAAAGGATTTCAAAGTCAAGTCATAAGAATATTTTTTTAGTATATGAATTATTTCTTAAAAATGGAAAATAAATTTATTATGTAATTGTTATAAATTCTAAATTCGGGTCAATTTTTTTAAAAATTATAAAATTTGTAATTATCTGTACGAAAATTAAACGACGTAAATCTCGTCTATGGTTTAAAACCTTTTTTTAAAATTCTTAAAAAACTCTTAATTTTCGATTTTTCAAAAAAACCTCTTCTGCTAAAATATAATAGAATAAATATTAGAAGTGGACTAATAAAATATTATTAACGTGATAACTCAACTTAACCTTTAAATTTGACCTAAATTAGCTAAAATTGACTTAATTTAAAAATAATTATAATAAATTCTTAATTAAAATTATATTTAATTAGTTCAGTTTGACATTGAATTGTTATATAAACAATAATTAATTATCCTATATTTGATATTCATATTATATTTGTGTTTGCCTTTATAGTTTAACCGAAGTCTAAGGTAACAATTTTTCTAAAATACCAAAAATTAAAAAGAAATTCTTCAAAAATTTTAAAGATTCAGTAGGAATGTTAATGAGTCTAATCAGGGTCGGAAAGCTCCTGACTTGGCCTGGCCTGACCTGACCATGGGCTGGTCAAGCCAATCAATCAATTTTATAATATTTTTTAAAAATATCAAAAATACTGTCGTTTTTAAAATAATCTCAACCCATAACTCAATCAGATCGATCACTTTTGACCCATGTTTCACTTGTGGCTCAATCAACTTGGATTGAAATCAAGTTAGACTAGACCGGTATAAATCGGGTCAAAATCATCGTCCCTAAGAGTCAGTGAATTTTTATAATTTTGTTTTTTTAAACGAGAGGTGCATGCATGACTTTTATTCATTTGTACAACTATCAAAGAATTCAAATGTCAGCCAAAAATAATTAAACATGTGTCGGAAAGCTAATTATTGTTTATAATAATCCGACCATAGTACCATACATGACATCAATCATTAATCAATGCAAAACAATTGTGAACAGGTGCGTTTACGTGTAAAGCCATATACAAACAAAGCCAGAAGTGACAGACAAAGACAGAGATGGATTCAGCCATATGATCAAACTTTTTCTAATCATATCTACTTAATATTATATAATTTAATTACCTACAATGTGTGGTTGGTAGGATTTGAAATGCGGATCAGATTTTTTATATTAGTTACGGCTTTGTTATTATATTTTATTAAATCTTATTTATCATTTATGTAGATCTCGTATAAATATGTGGATAAAATTTAATAGAACAGAATAATTGAAACAGAGGATTTGATGGGATAGAATTGAAATACTCTTAAAATTTTTACTTAAATTTGAATTATTATCAATATTTTAAAACTAAACCGGTTCGACCAATTTAACAATAAAGAATTTGAACGGACTAATTTTTCGGTTCAATTTTTTAACTTTATGATTTAATTTAGTTTAATAATCTTTGTTATTAAAAATTAATTAGTTTATTAATTAATTAATAAGTTTTTGTAAACTAATCAATTTTTATAAACCAAAATAAACCAATTTGTTTTTATTTATCGGTTTCTTTTTTTAATTAAACTTTAAAATTTTCGATCGATAAGGACAATCTTCTTCAATCATTTTGCAAATTCTTTAATTTTTTTCAATATTTAACCGATTTTATGACAATTTAATACCAGTTGAATTTTTTAAATCTTAAACTTCTTGTCTTATCGGTTCAATTCTCGGTCCGATTTTGAAAACATTGATTATTGTTTCATCAAATAATTTATTTAAAAGATGTAATTTAGGAACTATTACATAAATTTACTCTAAAGATTGATAATTGTAGATTCCATCTATATAAGATATATATATTCTACAATTTAAAACCTTGGATATTATTAGAAAGAGTGGGGGTTTATTGGATAAACCTCCGGATTGACGCAATAGCCTGCAAATCACGTCAATCGGGTACTCCACACTAGCAACTCCTGTACAACAAACTCGATCGAGAGAGTGTAAGTAGGGTGATTCAAACACAGGATTTTTTGGCCCCATACTCCCTACTTCACTAATTCGACCATCCCTTAGGGAGCAAAAGACACAAAAAAATGATAGCGACTGCGAGTTCTTCCGTTCCAAAAAAAAAGTATAAAAAACATAAATCTCTAATGTGATTTAAGAAATTTTATAATCACTCGAATTTCTAAAATTATCGATTTTGTTCAATTTTTAATTTTCATAAAAACTTATTTTCAATCTTTAATTAAAAGTTAATGATGAAACATAAATGGAACGAATATTATACGTAAATTAATCAACTATTATTGATACGTTAATTCAACCCGATTCTTAAATATGATTGAAACTAATCGGATTTGAAATTAATAATTTAAGTTTAATAAGTACAGTTCAAGTTTAAGAGCTAGATTTGATCATCACGTAATCCTTATTTTTATGTATGTTTTGGTTAACCAAAAACAGTCACAATAACATGTCTCTCTTTCAACTTCTTGATTTGATCTCACCAAAAGAAGTTCAGTATGAATCGGTAACTTCCACATGAACGATGAATCGAGTCCGTATTTGACTCCGCAACCCAAATACTATCGAGCAGGAAGGTACAATAACATGTCTCTCTTTCAACTTCTTGATTTGATCTCACCAGACGAAGCTGAGTATGAATCGGTAAACTTCCATGTGAACGATGAATCTAGTCTGTATTTGACTCTGCAACCCAAATACTATCGAACAGGAAGGTTTTTGTCGTGTCTGTCCTCCTGCAGTAGTATCGTTTTGACTCTTTCGGAAAGAAGAAAATAACATTTCAAGAACTCAACTAGTTCTATACGTAAATTTGACTCTTTCGGAAAGAAGAAAATAACATTTCAAGAACTCAACTAGTCCTCTTTGTTAGAAGTGATTGAGATTTGAGATAATAATCTTTAGTTGAAGTCGTGAAAGACATGTCGAATCTTCTGTTCTAGTTATGGTGTTCCAATTTTGTTTTATTAAATCTCATCTACATATTTACGTAAGTTCCTCTATTTTAATTATGGTGTTTCAATCCTGTTTTATTAAATATCATCCATACATTTATGTGGGGACCATATAAATGTGTGAATGAGATTTAATGAAGCATAATAGGAACATTATAACCAGAAAAAAAGATCTGATCCTGTAAAAAATGGAGGTACATTTCTTATCATAACTTCACATGGGATCTTCTACTAGTAGTACAGCTAATACTAAGAAGAAGATGATGATGAAGGGGTAATAAATTAGGCTGTATATAACTTTTAATTTTTTTAATTTAATAATGAATTTTTATAAAATTTTAATTTAGCGATGGCTAAATAGTGAAAACTTTGAACTAATTAACTTTTTGATTCGATTTATTTTAATAATTTTTGTTATTAAAAATTAACTAATTTATTAATTAATCGGTCGATTTTTGTAAATTAATCAATTTTACAAATAAAAAGGAACTAATTAATTTTTATTTAAAAACCTTTCTTTTTAGTTAAATTTTAAACTAAAGATAATTTCCTTCAATCTTATTTCAAATTCTTCAATTTTATTCGATTAGATCATTTAAATCTTAAATCGTTTATCTAATCAGTTTAATTTCCGATCTAATTTTTAAAATATTGGACTTTTTATTGATGTGACGTGTCCACCAAATGTTACGTGGTACATTCATCTGGTAACCACATCAACAAAAATAACAGGTTGACTCGATTTATATGCACTTTAAAAATTTAATCTTTAAATTAAAAACTTTAAAAATTTTGACATTATATTGAAAAATTCTCATAAACTTAAACACTTTTAAATATGTTAATAATAATAATAATAATAATAATAGTAATAATTTATTATTATTATTATTACTAATATTAGTCTTGGTAGTGGTAGTTGGAGTTATATTAAAAGATTGTGATTACTGATTCGTACTTGACTATGCATATCATGGCCAGGCTGGATTTTACTTTTAATTTATCACCAATTGTGGACAAAGTAGTTTTTTTTCTTTAAAAAAATGTGATTTGGAGTCTGGAACGTGATTGTTTTCAGATGGTAATGCTCTAGTTACTACCTACCAAGATCACAGAAGACAAAAGGACTAGGTTCTCCAACTGAACACCATGTGTCAGCCTCTGCTACCATAAATACTTTGGTGTACGCATATACTGCAAGAAGAGAGATAGAGCGAGAGGTGGTGACTTGGGAGCAATCCAAACTCGTCACGAAACAAAGCAAGAGGCAACAATGGTTGCTCCTGTAAGACCACAATTCGTTCTCTTTGGATCCTCCATTGTCCAGTTCAGTTATAGTCACGATGGCTGGGGCGCTATGCTTTCAGAAATCTACTCTCGAAAGGTCCAACTCGTCATGCTTCTTTACACCTTTCTTCTTCTGATCATTTTTTTTTCTTTTTTTCAATGTGATATCAAATATCTGAGTGAATTTGAGAGTTTCTAGTGATAAGAGAGTCCATTTCTGATTCTGGGTTTTGCTTGTTTATGGCATTAGAAATATGTCATATGTGATGGGTTTTAGAGAAAAATCAGATCAGGTTCAAGTGAATTCATATAACTAGACATTATCTTTCAACTAAATTATATACACATATATATATAATTCACTTTATTTTTATAGTCATTTTTTATTGTGTTCAGCTTGGTTTTTGTCCAACGTGATGTTAAAGATCCGAGTGAGTTTGAGAGTGTCAAGAGATAAGAGAGTGGATTTCTGATTCTGGGTTTTGATTGTTTACGGTATTAGAAATATGTCACAGTAACAATGATTTCCCACTTTATGTTACTGTGTCTTTCTGATATTGCTGACTCCATGATTGTCTCTTATTACCATGGGTACAGGCAGATGTATTCTTGAGAGGATATTTAGGTTGGAATTCAGCTCGTGCACTTCAGGTTATAGATCAGATCTTTCCAAAAGTAAGACACTCAATTTTCCCTTTAAATCAAGTTGATTTCCATTAAAATGTTCCTTTTTCGAGTCATGAGTGATTTATCTCTCGAACTTATGTGCATTAAAGCCCCAGACTCTATATTTCGCCCATCAAATCCTTTGATCCAGTTATTCTGTTCTAACCCTGTTCTATTAGATCTCATCCATATATTTATGTGGGATTCACGTAAATGTGCGGATAAGATTTAATAAAATATGATAGGAATATCATAACCGGAACAGAAGATTTGATCCCTATATTTCGGGAAGACTCTTATTAGATGTCATTGTTGTCACTTATTTGCATTGAAAAATTTAGTCAATATATACTCGTAAGACAGCAATTGCAAGGCTCGTTAAGTAACTCAGAGTGTTTCTTTGATGAATACTTCAATTATAGGCATTTAGATTGGTTTTTGTTTTGTTGATATTGTGATCTTAGTTTGATTATGGGAACTCTCTTTTTGTATCACTCCCAAAAAAGGGTATAAGAACAAGGCCTATGATAAGACGTACTATGCATTATCAATGTATGATCATTACACTTCAACCGAGTTATTCTATTTTATCTCTTAAAATGGTGAGAACTTAAATGAAAATAATTAATAGCACGGCGATATATTTATACAAAACTTTTACCCCGAGCACATGTAATTGACCATTTGCAAGCAATTTCTGATCATGCTTTACTTTGTATTCCATTTCCAGGATGCTCCAATTCAACCCTCACTTGTTATCGTCTATTTTGGTGGAAATGACTCAACCCATCCTCACCCAACTGGGTTTGGACCTCATGTACCACTCAATGAATACTCTGAAAACATGAGGAAGATTGCTAAACATCTCAAGGTTGCTTTAATGGTTTCTTTATGTTATTTTTCATCACTTCTGCTAGTTGTTGAGTTTGACAGGAACACACATTCCCTGAAAATTATGGTTTGGGACCTCCTAGACACTGCATTTCAGCGGAACATTCACTGAGTTGTAATTGTTATTGTTGTTTATGTGTACTTAATACCACTTTACGATTTCAGAGCCTCTCGGAGAATATTCGGATTATCTTTCTCAGTGCACCTCCTATCAATGAGGAACAGATGCGTAAATCTATGTAAGTGATTGTTTTGAATGTTATTCTCCATTATTGTTTTTTTTTAAGGAAAAAACTTCTAAAATGACGTTGTTTTTGACAAAACAACGTCGTTTTGAAAGTAACGGCCTGCCTGTGACAGGCCGGGCTGGTTTTGACATCCATAAAAAGAAACAGTATTAGTTTGTGTTTTAAAATTGTAAATATTTTTAGTTTTCCATTTTTTAAAAATTGCTTATCGTAGAATTTCATTAAAATATAATGACAAAATATATATTACGAACATTTCAATCAAATGATGGTGACAATTTAACTTAAACTTGATTCGAACCAATTAAATCTAACTCAAACCAATGACTTAAGTTTGAGGCGGGGTTAAATAGTTTGAATCGAATTTAAGTGCTGAATTCAATCATTCTATCAGTAATATTTGATTGATTCACGTGTTATGTCCATATCACATATGTTTCATATTTATTTTTTAACAACAATTTAAGAAAAAGATTCTAAAAAATATACGAACAATTTAATTAAATTTTACTAACGTACCAATTTAGTTTAGTTTAAATTTGACTCAAATAAATTAAATTTTATATAAATCAATAAGTTCCGGATTTTAATATTTTGAGTCAAATTTAAGAACTGGATCTAAGTCATCGTATCAATAATATTTGATTAGTTCACGTGTAATCAGTAACGTTAATCAAAAGCTATTTTTCTACAAAATTAAAATTTTTTACAATGTTACTTAAACTACAAGAAAGTCTCGTATCTTTAATCTTAATTTTTCATAGTGATTTCTTTCAATGCAGTAGTGAATTTGATGAGGTTAGAACAAATGAGAGCTTGAGATTATACTCCCAAGCTTGTTTGGAGGTAGCTAAAGAGATGAACGTGAAGGCCATTGATCTCTGGACAGCAATGCAGCAGGAGGAGAACTGGAAAGATGTGTGTTTCACGTAAGTTCATCTACTCCAAAACTGAAAAAACACTAGAGACTTGTTCCAATTTCGATCAGAACTTGGTCAAGTGAACTCAAATCACTTCCATTTGCAGAGATGGAGTCCATTTTTCAGCAGAAGGAAGCAAGATAGTAGTGAAGGAGATCATGAAGATCATCAAAGAGAGTGATTGGAAGCCAAGTCTTTACTGGAAGTCAATGCCTACTGAATTCTCAGATGATTCACCATATGATCCAGTTAACCATGAAGGGAAGAGAGTGAACATCTCGGACAGAGTTTTTAGCAGAGACATAGAAGTTGACTGATACAAACAAGAACCTTAACAAAACACGATTGCCAATGGCTGCTCTCAAGTCCCAGGAACTGTTCGAGAATATGGTCTCTTTCTTTTTGGTGCATTATTTTTGAAGTTTGGCTTGTTTTGCTCTTCATTACATTGTTTATTATGTATTAATATTATGTAATCATCCAAAAATAAAAAGTTAGGAGGTATACTATTGAATAAATAAGTAATGAATGTACTTAAAGAGATTATTGATAATCCTAAATATATTTTAAGTAAGATAATAAAAGGTCCGACTTGAATATAATAAATCAAATTTAATTTGATTAAAATTAAAAAATCACATTGTGATTAGGCTTCAAACACAGAGATATTCAACTCGAGTCCGATCTAAAAATTTTCACATATATAATCATCCCTAATTATCTTATGCATGCATTTTTAATAAAATTGTGCAATCTTAATGGATTTATTTGAACCTCATTATGTTCAAAGTTCTTCGGGCCAAAAAGTCCAAACCTAACCTAATAAACTTATTTACACCTTTTGGGCATGTCCAATGTCTAAACAAGCTCGAACTCAAACTCGAACTCAAACTTGCTGGTCCAGGTTCAATTTAACCCGGATTTGGATTTATCAAATTTCTTTCAAGCTTACAAACCAGCACCAACTTATTGTCATCCCTAACTCAAGTGTCCACCGAAGGGTACGTACCAGACTTGTAGACTTGCAGGACTTACTAAATTATCTGTATACTTGTAATACAGGCTGTAATAAAACCAGTTTTATCCAGAAAAGGAAAATTCCTCCAAGATCTTGGGGCATTGATTCATTCGCCATTCAAAATTTAAGCATCCAATTGATGGAAAGAGTTGAAGAATTCGTACCTTAAGTATAAAATCTGAGCAAAAACACTGAATAAACATGTATATGAGTTTTCAATCAGCAGAAAGATTTGTGTATTACAAGAGTCTAATCAGAATATGTTACATCAATTCATCTAATATTTTGGTTAACTGTTTGTTGATGCTAAAAAGTAACACATGAACAATGCCTACATTCTATGATTCTAGTAGCAAACTTTTCATTATAGAACAACTAATTCCTTCCTAGGACCAAAAAACCAAGTGGATTACATGTCATAGTGAGTATGCAATAATACATAAAACATTTGCCTATCCTCCCAACTATAGAACTTCTATCCAAATGCATCCAAAGATGAACAGGAAAAGAAAAAAGATGAAATGGAAAAAAAAAAGAACCCAAATGGAGGAAAACAAGCACGACAACAACCAAGCAGACATTGGAAAAATGTTTTCTACAGACCTTTTTTCAATATGCTACTATAGATCACACGCCCAATTAGGCTGTTGTAAGAAACATCCTACTATGTCTAATAGTGAGTAAGTTCCCAACTAGAAAATTATATTGTAAAGCTCCAATCCGGAACATAAGAAAATGTAAACCAGAATTTGACCCAAAGCATATCGCACTTATCAGAATGAATCAAATTGACTCAGGACAAATCTTTGTTCTCTCCTTCATTATATTACACCAAAATACGATCTACAAAACCATTCCCATGCACTGAAATATAACTCATACATTCTCAAAAGCCACTCTATGAAATTAGACAATTAAAGAATAATACATACAAAGGGGAGGAACCATGAGCAAATAGCAGCAGCAGCAGCACTGACCATTACATTTCCACTTCTTATAGCATCACTAAATGTGCTTAGATTATGTCTGCCTTCCTGTCTAATCCTTTGAAACTTTAAAAAAGCTAGGCAACTGACATCCAAACAAGAAAATTGCTCTGAAGAGGCAGTAGAACTGAAAATATCAAGGCTCCAGGCAGGTGCATGCTCTTTTTCAATAAGAACGTGGCTAGCTGGAAAGTTGGAACCTGCCTGCTGGTTTTTTCCTTCTCCATCCCTGATAATTCTTAATGCAGTTAGCAAGTTTTCAATCCAAAGTGTAATCAATGATTTAGATTGTGATAATCCCCAAAAGAAATACATTTCAAAACTTACAAAGGCGGCATAAAACACAAAAGTCAAACCCGCTAGAACAACAAATGCAATCTGGAACACGTTATACCTGTAACAGAGCAAGTAATGTCCAATAAAATGAGATTTAACAAGTTTGCAAGACTAACAAGGATAGTAGATAGAATAAATTATCTAGATCTGCAACTCACTTGTACAAATATTTAATTCCTCGAAGAGACTGCAATGTGTGGCCAAAAATTTCCTGAGCTGCAGTTGCCTGCGCATAGTAGCCAAATGCTGTGGCGCAAAACTGTATCACACTGAATTTGCAAAAAAGAAAAAGGTTATGATGGCTGTTATTACAAAGATGCTGCAGAACAGGCAATTGAACTGTCATCTGAGAGGGTTCAAGTCTTTCAATCACTTCTTGACGATAACATCAGAAATACTTGCTGGTTTGGATTATATCTCAAATCAGTAACACATGCTGAGAAATGGGGGAGAAAGAATATTTCAGGGTCAAAGATTCTTACCTAATGGAGCAAAGTAAAATAAGTCCAACATTAAAGAGGAATGAGTTCATCAGAGTGCCACCCCACCTGTGCAACATTTCAAACAATTCATTAGCTATTATCCCAAGCTATTATTTGGAGAAGTTTAAACACACGCCCGAGGACTGCAGAAGAATATTACTTCATGGGATGTATGGTGATAAAGACTAATCTGAGACCCAGCATCATTGCCCCAGCTACCACTGCCAGCAAGAGGTAGAAGCAAAAGAATGCAAATGCTGCAGTACCCAGAAGACCTGAAGAAGTGACAAAATATATCTCAAAAATAGAATTGGGAAGTAGAATGTTGCATAGAGAGTGAAAGTGATTATAAAAAAGTGAAAAATGTCGAAAGTTACCCCAAACATCATCCAACTTGATGAAAACTTCATTCAAGAAAGGGGAAAGAGGTGGATCAACCAATAGATATATGATAATGTGAGCGATCCAAGCAATTGAAACAATCAACCTACATATCAGCAAAGAAATGTCATAGAAAAACTTGTTTGGTAATCAGAGTCTCAACACTTAGCCAACTAAGCATAAGTTAAACATTTGTAACAAGCATGCCTCCTCAATTATCCAATTTCAGTTGTTCTTCAACCATCAATTGATAAAAATTTCCTTCTTTTCCTCCATGGCTTTCTGTGTTCAAAAAACTTTCTACTCATTCTCCATTATATAGATCATTGCCACAATAAACTGGTATGGTCCCGGGCGTAGAATCTAATCACGTGATGATCCACTAGGGAATCCTCTTGATTTGCCTTGTTGGAGTTCTTCCCTTTTTTAGAAGACCCTATGTTTCTCTTCCTCCAAGCAATATTTCTCTGATAATTTGTCTGATACTTTATTCATAAATAACGTAGCCTTATATAGAGGCTGGTTACATCAGTTTATTTAGGATAAGACTTCTAACAAAACAGACCTACTAATTTATTTAGGATAAGACTTCTAACAAGAATAGAACAACTAGTTATGATACTAACTATTTAAATAGACTCCTAAGGTAAGATCTCCTATTTTAAAGGGATGTTGTAAATCTCCTATCATAAACTTCATTAGGTGCATGGCAATTAGAAACTTTCCAAACAAGTGATACTAAAAAAAATATACAGTTACACAGGATCATTTTGCCATGTGCCAGCACTTACCCTAAAATTCCTAGCACAAGTTTTGCCAAGTATCCAAGAACAGTCAACGCCCAGGATGTCTCGGCCTAAAAAGAATACAACCATGGATGTTAAAGGTTAACTTAGGGCAATGCTCAAATTATAACTGCTAAAAGTATTTACAAGCAAGTAATAGATAACCTTTTCTCCTTGAGGGTACACCTCTTCTAACAGCTTGACATCTTCCTCCAACTGAAGCAACTCCTACAAGTTTATTGTACATTAAGTTAACTGACAATCGCAAACTCTCATATATATCAAATTTCATCCATCATCAACCAAGTTATCTAGACTTCATAATAGACAAGAAAAGTACAACACTTATACATAAGTTCAGGCCAAAAAATAATTTGATCCTAAAGTCACATTGATCAATAAGAGTACTGAAGAACTATCTCAAGTTACCAATTTAAAAGTAATATAAGACAAAAGCAAATTTCCAAGTGCCAAAGAACTCAAGTTTGATTTAGCACTAAAATAGTTTTAGCTTGAGCAACAGGGACGAGGCAGTCAAGCACTTGTAGGGACATACATGATTGATACCTTTTCTACTGACTTAACATTTTTACGCCACTTTCTACCCTTGGACCCACTTCTTTCTTCTTGATGGAGTGCATCGGCTGCTTTTTTCAATTCTCTTGCTTTTTTACCAAGTTCAGTTGCTTCCTACAAGGTGATACAGAGGATCAGACCTTACTAGCAATCCTGAATCTACTAAAGTATAGAAACTGAAACTGACACAGACATCTATGGTGAAGACACCCACCTTAATGTACTGTGAGCGAGTTATAACAGCCTTTGGACGCCTGATGAAAGAAAAGATGAGTCCCAATGGTAAAGAAGCAATGCCAACACCACCAAAAATCTGAAAATCATAGAGATAAGCAGAATTAGTTAATGCTTTATGAAAACAACGCTTCATTAAATACTATCCGACAGTACTTATCAGTAAGAACTCAGACTCATATGACACAAGCATTCTTGCAACTAATTTTTTTATTTTCCTCAGTATCACATATTTACACCATTTCTGCTTAATAAATTACTATTTGCAAACAATTGATCTTTGATGATAAATTTGTAAAACAATGAAGTAATGACTTTTAAATTTCACTCCCAGTTTAGTAGAATAAAATATCAACAACCAGAAACAGAAATAAGCTAATGCTTGCAAGCACATTTGTACCGCAAAAAGTACAGATCCAACAATTGTTGCAAGAGCAACGACATATTCTGGAAAAGTGGTGCGCATAGTCCATTTTTTCTCTGAGGATGCATTTGTAAGAAATGCAGAGCACTGCAACAAAAAAAATGAGCAGCGTTATGGTGGGAAGCAACAAATTTGAAGGTTCCTGATCCGATATGGAAAAACAGAAAAGGGATATTCTGTGACAATGATAATGCCTATATTTCCCAACACATGAAATCAAAATACAACCTGCCGGGCGCCATTTCCAATACAAGGTTGACTGTTAGAGAGTTGAAAACTACTTGGAAAGTTAGCTGTGGTTGAAGAGAGATGCCTAACAGTGATATCCACTTTTCCCACCAGCCCTGATAAACCATGAAGAAGCAAAAAATGAATACAATCACAACCAATCAATGCAAAGCCGTATACTTTGATAAACACAAGAAAAAAAATCGTCATCTTTTTTCCATTCAATGCAATACCCTAAACTTAATTGCCATTCAAAAACTGAACTCTAAAGTTTATGTCCTCAAACATAAATATTTACACATTAAAAAGCTCAAATACCTCAATTTAAACATCAGATTTCATTCAGAGAGTCAAAATACCGAAAAGCACTAAAATTTCTTACCGTATAAGATTCCGATAACAAGAGCACAAACAATTGCGGTAGTTATAACCCACAAAAGTGCACTTTTAACCCTTTTAGCTACACTCCTGAAAGAGAATGACACACAAGTGTTAACAAAATTGGCAATCAAATCAAGATGAAATTCCGCAATCTAAACCCTAAGGAAAACTGACTTATCCTGGTCGCCTTCGTAGTAGAACATAGCGAAAGGAATGATAAAGAACACAAGCACAGCGTCGATGATATAGACTGCGATCCACAGATCCTTCATTGGCAATGTCAAATTGCAGGCGCCATTGTATATTGCGTGACGACATGCTTGACGGTTGGCCACGTCAGCTGGTAACATCAGGATGGAGATGGCGGCAATGGTGAGGCCAAAAACGACGACAAATTTCGGGAAATACGCCTGGTTCTTGTCGTCCGGATGCTGGTAATTGACGAGAAGGTATACATTGAAGATGAAGACGATCACACACACAACTATGGCTACGATTACAAGAGCGAGATTGAAATCACCCATTGCTGCCTCGAAGCCCTCGATCGGAAGGCGAAACCGATCAAATGAATTGACACAATTAGGGTTTGTTAATTGTGGACTAGGAAAAATTTCGAAAACGGATAGATCTAGCAGCTCTTGATGCTCTCTCGGCTCCGGCGAGTGGAAAAGGCGCGTGGAAGAGTGAAATTACTGTTTAGTCCTCGATTATATGTTCACAGTGTGAGTTGAGAGTTCGAGGCTTAATTGTAAATTAGGCTTGAGCCCAGTGAGGTGAGCAGCTATCGACCAGAAAAAAAAAAGCGGGATATGTTTAAGGTACGACGCCGTTTCGGCTTTTGAATTAAATGCTTTTAATTTTGTCAATTTGTAAATAAGTGATGTTTTATAAATTATAAAGAACTAAATTTATTAGTTTTTAATGAAAATTAAATTATTGAAACCTATTTTTCTAAGTAGATTTTTAAATATAAACCATCACATGTATTATTTAATGGAAAATGCTTTAACAACATGAATATTTTAATTATTTTGAAATTAAGAAATTTTGAGTATTAAAATGACTAAATAATAATAATTTTTAGCGGTATATACTAATTTATAAAAGTACATGAATTTTTTTTTGGAACAGAAGAATCCACAGCTATTATCCTTTGGATACGTACTGGATAAACTTCTAGATTGACGCAATAGTCTACAAATAAGGCCATCCGGATACTCCACCCCTAGGAGGCGTACATGAAATATTAATCAAGAGAAAATAACAAGTCTATAATTAAATTAACGACAACAATGCAGTAAGAGTGTCGTTAAAAATTAGGGTTTAGAAAAGTTCTGTAGTACGCAGTCTTATCCTTAACCGACATAGATGTTATTCCCGATACACTCACACCAAGGAAAAATGAAAAAAAATGTATATGATTTTATTTAAAAATTCAAATTTTAGGCTAGGGCTCAAATTAGGAGAAATTTTGAAAATAAAAAAGATCAAGTTTTGAGTTGGGCCGGGCCGAACATCTTTATTCAAACTGGCTCTAGACAAATTAAATCTATTTCAATTAGTTCAAATTGCAGCTCAAGTCGGGTTGAGCCTGACCAATTTGTCATCCGGCCCACGTCGATTAAATACAAAACTACAGCTCACCCTGCCTTGGTCCAAACTGTACAGCTTCCAACGGTCATACCTAACATTCCCCAAGAAGAAATGAAGACTGGTGGGTGCGTTTCAGTTATACCCCATCCAGCTCCCATGGAGTCTTCACAAGGTTGGAACTTTTAAATTACACAACTACTGTTAGGTTTAGGGTTTTTCAATTCAATCCCAAAATTTATAACCATTTCTTCTCTCCACCATTGTTATAGAATGTCATCACCTGAAGAAACTCCACCTATTTCTTCTTCTACTCCTTCTTCGATGAATAGAGAGTCTTCTGGTGCGTCTTCTTCATCTTCTTCGAGGGTTCGAGGAGGAGAAGAAGGACAAAATGGTCGCAATCGGGATCGCAGTCGCAGTGGGGAGCAAGAATACGAACATCAATTTGTACAACCAGAGCTAGAGCAGCAACAAGTAGGGATTCCTTTTCGGGGAAGCTTTTTACTTATTGATGACGGGATTG
The DNA here is from genome assembly GCA_026874005.2 of Erythroxylum coriaceum. Classification (NCBI taxonomy): domain Eukaryota; kingdom Viridiplantae; phylum Streptophyta; class Magnoliopsida; order Malpighiales; family Erythroxylaceae; genus Erythroxylum; species Erythroxylum coriaceum. The sequence goes on from JANQAP020000117.1 coordinate 2,642,442, forward strand.
TGAGGGACGACACGTGGTCTTGTGTCATTATCGTGCTAACCTTTTGGTTCTTTGGTATGAATCTTGCTGCTGATTCTATCTGAATTTTTTCGGATTATTCATTTTTATTACGTGAACTTGAATCTTTTTTGCAGTGTCACTAACCCTGATCTTGGGAGTCTATGGTCCTTCTTCTTTGAGCCTCGGACCGGATAGTTCAGTTCTTATGCAACCTAATCCTTGGTTTGTTCAGTCTATAAAGGTAGGATCATAGTCCAGTTGTTCTGCATTTTTTTGGTGAATCCTTTGGGTGTTCTTATGGTTTAGAATTCTTTGATTAAGCTTTTCTTTGTTTAGGTGAGTCAGTTGGATGATGTGAGTCCAGGTCTGAAGCTTTACGGGTTCTATGATTCTCCACCTCTTGACGTTGTGAAAAACTGGTCAAAAAATTACAGTGTCTCTGCTCAACCTGATTCTCACAAGGCAATTCTCAATCTCTCTGCATTCTTCAGTGTGATATGATTTTACATAATTTTATTGTGATATCAGTTCATACATTTTGCTTCTTCCAGGAGTGGATTTATTTCCTGAATGAGGGATCTGAGATAAGCATCTCATACAAGATAGCTTTCTCCAGTTCATCCATCTTCCTAGTAGTTGCCCAAGGTAGATACTGTTTAGTTCTCTGCTTTTTAGCCATCTTCTTTGGATACATTTTTCAAAGCTTGTTGCTACTTCAGTTCATAAGTTGGGATGATTATTTAGTTCTCATGTGGCTGAAGGGTTTTGGGGGAAAATTAGACCAGATCTGAATAAGATCATATATAATGATGGACAACTTATCTCAATAAAGATTTTTAAGGCAATGTAATGAGTCATAATTTTTGTGTATAGAAGTACTTCATCTTTGTGTCCTTTGACAACTCCATTTGTGGATTTTCAACATCTTCTACTCACAAGTGTTTCAATCCACACCAAACTTGCTCCCTCTCGACCTATAGCTAATGGGAAGAAGCATAATCACCATTCACTACACTCAAAACTTTATTTATAGAACTTTGTCAACCTAACTCTAATATAATGGAGGGTTTTGAGAGTGTTTGAAGAAAATGTGATGCGGACCAGTTAGCTTTGGATTACATGGAAGATCTTGACCGCGGCAAGGTTTGCGGCAGGATGCGAAAAAAGG
>JANQAP020000117.1:2643709-2655528 GCA_026874005.2 Erythroxylum coriaceum
TTATCTTTTCGTCCAATCAAACGATATTGATTAAACTCCTGAACGGAGTCTAAACGTTCTTGTTCCGTTTATAACTTCCGTTCTGCGTCAAAATGACTAGATCCAATTTAACCCGTGTACATCTGGGGACAATATCTCAATTCAAACCTTAAAATGATAGATTATAAGCCTTAACTTTATGTACAACTCATTTCATATTTATATTCCCTTTTGATGTGGAACAATTCCAATTGTGAATTTCCAACAGTGACATCGTTTCATGTAATTCTAAAGTTGAGAAATTGCAGGGAACGAAGGGCTGGCTCAATGGCTCGAGGATCCTACATATCCAAACACGACATTGTCCTGGAATGTTATTCAAGGTGAGGTCGAAGCTGAGTAAAATTTACGCTTAATTCACAGCCGTCCTAGCTGATGTTGGCAATCACTTGTTCATAGGGAGTGGTGTCATCCAGCAGAAAGTCTGGCAATCTTCAGTTTACTATGTTGCCCTGGGTAACATGAACTCAGAAGAAGTAGAGGTAATTATCTGATAAATATTCACTGATTCCTATTCATTCGATAATTTTCTTCTGTGGGAATTTGTCACTCAGTGCATTTTTTATTTTTTCTCTCAACTGACAGTAAGTGATGATAATTTATATGTTTGAGTTCCTTTTATGTGAAAGATTCTTGCTCAAAAACCATGATCACTACTTACTCAGGATTGACTTTTTTATATCGTGCAGGTGGAAATGAACATCAAACTAAGAGCTCTTGTATATAATACTACGGAAGCTTATTACAAGTGTACTTTCGCTAATGGTCACTGTAGTTTGAACGTGTTGTTCCCCTCTGGAAATGTTGCCGTCTTGACCTCTCCTAGTTCCGAACAGGTTGGTCTGCTATTCATCCTCGACAATTAGTTATGTTTTCCTCTTTTCAAAGATGAGAATATCGAATGAATAGAGAAACTCCATGGAATAGAGTTGGGAAAATAGTTACAGATTACAAATTTCTAGTTGAATGTTTCGTCTGTGATATAGGCACTCCACTTTTGCAGAAAGTAGAATCAGTCCAGATAATAAGCAAAATTATCACCTTTGGAGTTCCTGTTTCCGTGTTTCACAAAGTTGCTGACTCACTTGTGATCATCAACAAATGCTGCTATAAGGAATTAGCTTATGATTCATATTTCACACTTTCTCCAGGGTTCAGCCAGTGATGATTGGAATGTTAAATTATCCTATGGACCAAGATGGGCCACTTATATTATTGGAATTGGTATGCCTCGTTCTTCTGTTCTGTCCTACGCTACCCTTAAGACATTTTGGTATCATGTGCTTACCTTTCGTTCTATGTGTAGTTGGGCTGTCTTTGCTCATGTTAGCTGCCTTCAACTTCTTGAACAAGTTCCGTAGTATGCATGAAGAAACAGCTGCTGCGCAGTTCAGGGAGGTGGCACAGGCACGAGCACCGTTGCTTTCGCAAAAAGACGATGATCTCTCAAGTTGGGGCTCATCCTATGATTCTGCATCGAATGATGAGGCGGATCTTGAAGAGTTCCTATATACCAATTCTCTTGAAGGGAAGCCAGCAAGAGATGGTGAAAATGGAAATAATACCCGACGTCTTTGTGCAATTTGCTTTGATGCTCCCAGGGACTGTTTTTTCCTTCCATGTGGACACTGTGTGGCCTGTTTTGACTGTGGAACGAGGTAACTCTTTCTCAAACCCTTTTACCTCTAGAAATTCATTGGCCCATGAGACCTTCCCTAAGCTCACAAAACATTGTCCAATCTCTACATAAACATTACTTCTTGATGGGAACATTTATGTTGCCACAGCAAGAGTAAAGAAATGATTGATTTGCAAGAGAAACATGCTTTGCATGTACGGAAATGAACTATGAAGTGTTGAATCTTTAAGTTTTTTTTTATTTCCAACTTTTAAAATTTGTAATTAAATGTTTAAACTTTTAAAAATCATACTATTGTACTTTACCCCTGCAGGATTGCGGAAGCCGATGGTACCTGCCCTATATGCCGTAAGAACATGAAGAAGGTGAGAAAGATTTTCACAGTATAACCAACAAGAGACTATGTGTGAATAATTGGATAGATGGATTGAAGATGAGTATCATTAGAGCACATAACATTGATGAGGATGGGAAGAGATGGATAGTCTTCCAATTGGAACGGCCTTGTCTTTTGATTCTACTTTTGGCCTTCCACTTATGTCCTACTATATAGAGTATATACATTGTCAAAGTACATGTGCTTAGGGCACATGATTAAAGGTTTCAATGTAACAATTCAAAATCTTTCTGAATTCAGAGGTTAGTTTCCTGGTCCTGTCTTGCTTCTGATTATACTGAGAGGTTAGTTTCCTGATCCTTTCTTAGCAATTTCTTATCTTGCTTTTGATTATACTGAGAGGTCAGTTTCCTGATCCTTTCTTTGCAATTTTTTAATGAGACAAGTGGTTTGAATCATCTACTCGTATAATATTGTAAGAAAGTTAAGTGGGATAGTGATCACCACTTTACAGAGAACAATGGTTTTGAACAAGATAGTAAAAGTGGTAGAGGCTGCTCACATGTGCATGCCAGTCTAAATGTCTCGTGTTGGACTTGTGGTTCTATAATTGTTTTTTAACTTGATGACTTACAGGATGACGAATCGAAAATTAAAAAATATATACTATTTCAATCAAAATAATATCATTTTAATTTTAATTTAAATATAATCAAATTAAATTAGATATGTATATTCCATTTAATTAAGATAATGCCAAATGACACTCAACTTGAAGATAAAAGTGGGTTGGAGCACCCTTTTGTTAGAGTATTTTAATCCTGTCTCATTCAATCTTGTCTACATATTTGTGTTGATCTTATATAAATATACGAATGATATTTAATAGTGTAACGTAAGAACCAATTAATCGAAACAAAGTGCAAAAGTAGTCTTTAACAACACCAAGGCCAAGTATTTAGCCCTTTTTGGCAAGCAGCGAATTGCATTTACTGTTAGTTGATTTTATCAACGGTTAACAGTTGGTTGATTCTATTATTAAACATGTTTGATAAAATTAACTATTTAATATTAACCGTTGATGTGTAAAATGACTTATGAGGGTGTGGCTTAAAAAAAATATAAAGACATGAATATTATATTTCTTAGTATTTCATTGAATATTCTTATAAGAATTTAGCTTTTAGATATTTAATTTACAAAAATTAAGTTTATAACTTTAATAATAATAATAATGATAATGATGATGATGATAATAGTCCAACGTTAAATTCTCTATTAATATGAATGATGCAGCGAGCTACATGATATTAGTATTTTTTCATATAATACGTATGAATTTTATTATTTAATAAATTAAAATATCTAACTATAGTATGATACAGATACGATTTATAGTAATTATATACTAAAAATATTAATTTGATGTAACTCTTGATGTTCAAAAATTTAATATTATGATATTTTTAAATATAAACTAATATTATAAAATTAAATAAAGATTAAAAAGTTTAATTAATTTCTTTATTATATTTTTCCATATTTCAGTACGATAAAAAAAGCTAACTTTAAAAATATGCAGAGTAAAAATAGAGAGTAAAGTGGAGGATAATACTATCATTAAGCAAACAACTAACCTCAAAAGCTCCTCTTACGAAACTTTTAGAAATCAGCTTATTTGAGTTAAATAAGCTAACCAATAAATCTTTCATCAAATACATCAATAACTTTTTAAGATAGTCAAAAATAGTGATGGCAACAATGGCCTAGTCAAGCCCATTTTTAGCCTGGGTTGGTTGGACCACGAGCCGATTATGATCTGCCTGAGTCGACCACGATTCGCCAATAGGCCAATCATGGTCAACCCGCGCTAGCCACCCGACCTGTGCCTTGCCTAATTTTTCCGAAACGACGTCGTTTTGTCTAAAACAACGTAATTTTAGAATTTTTTCCTTTAAAAACTCGATCCTTTTGTGATTTAGGGCTGGCCTATCCTAACCTGTTAGGCCACTATAGCTCGAGACTAGGCCAAGGACGGTCCAAAATCGACTCAGCCTATTAATACGCCTAGTAAAAATTATTAACTTTTATTCAATAAGTTAAGAAAAAGTCGATAAAACACTTTTTAAAGTGAATCGATGAATTAAAAAAGTGAAAGAAAAGACAAAATGAGGGAGATCTCTTTGCCACTCTACCTCCACTTGGATTTTGTGGGAAGGAGAGCTCTTTTGATGAGATTGAAAATGAGTGGCAGCCGTTTGTCCCTTAATCCCCACCGTTCATCAGTACCTTATCCCCTGCCTTGCATTGTGCCCACATTTTGTGCAGGAAACATAGTATTAAGTTTTCTCTTAGTGCTATAATTATACATGTGCTTGCTTTTAGTAATGGCAAAAATGATTTGGTTTGACTTGGTCTAAAGTCAGTGCGCTCTTTATCTTTTACTTAAATTCATTAAATTATTTATTTTATAAAAATAACTCCAATGCTTTAATTTTATTATAATAAAAAACTAATTTATAATGCAATCTTAATAAGTCAAAATTTTTTTAGCCCGTGAGATATTTTAGGAGGGTTCTAATTATAGGAAGATACTTTTAAGTAATCCACACTCACACTAATCTCTACTCGTATCGGGTCAGCCTGTAAGGGGTAAAGTGCTGGCCAAACAGATTTCTCTATTCCTATGGCTCGAACTTGAGATCTTTGATTAAGGATGAGAGTGCTGAACCACTTATACCAACCATGTTTAGTTTCTTAATAAGTCAATTTGACAAATAAGTAACAAACTCAATTAACAGTAAGGGTGACAAAAACAACTCGGCTTGTTTTTGGCTGGAGTTAGCTGGGCTATGAGTCGACCATAGTCTGTCTGAACCAGGTTATAGGTTGGTTATTGTTCGCCTGGGCGAGCCACGGGCCGGCCCACCTAGCCCGTTCTCCCATTTTTTTCAAAACGACGTCGTTTTGTCCGCTCGCGGTCCGTCGAGTCATAGCTAAGGCAACCTAGACCTAACTCGACTCATTGACATTCCTAATTAACGAACAATGACTTGCAAAATATTTAGTAAATCACAATAAATAGGTAATAAAATTTAAGATTAGTATTGGGTAGAATTAAGCTCGAGCCTCTTAGGCGCCAGTCAATTTTGAAATGTTATGATTAGGTTTTAAGGTTTAGACTTACTCAGGCCCAAATAATACCTTAAATTTCATGATCGAGCATGGGCTCAACTAGAAGCTAAATCAAGGTCGAGGCTCCTAGTTTGAACCCGAGCTCAAGCCTCTGCTCGATTGGGTTTAAGCCACCCAAAGTTCAATCGAGCATAAACTAAACTTTTTAAATATATTTTTAATTTTACAAATTTAAAGAATGAATTATTTTTTCTTGAAAATTTTGAGCTTAAGTCAAGCGAGCACCCTAAACTCTGCTTTAAGCCTAAAACCCAAAAAAAAAAGTATAAGCGTGACTCCAAAACCAATTAACTCAGGCCGAACTTTAAAATTTTCAATTTAATAACTATTTTTTTAAAACTTGCACAAATTAGGTTAAAACATTGTTTTTGCTATTATGGTTAATAGATGGATATCCATGTAATATTTGACGGAGATATCACGTTAGCAAAAACAATATTTTAACTTAATTTATACAAAATTTTAAAAGTTAGTGAAAAAATTTAAAATTTATCATTAAATTTTAAAAAATTCTAAAAATTTAGGCAATTTTAAAATTGTTATCCTTATATAATAAGAAGTCATTTAATTCTTTTGTCATATTTATTGTGAAAAGTACAATAAAATATTATTTTTTATTATACCAATCCCTTATATTTTTTATTGATTGTATTAAATATTTATGTGTTAAGAGTGTGATTGACACACCAAAGCATAACATTAAGAAAAAAGACCGAGTTAGAATGTTTCAATCTTATATCATTTAATTTTGTTCACGTATTTATATATATTTTATATAAATATGTACAAATATATGGATGAGATTGAATAAAATATGTATATATATGTATAAATAAGATAAAATAAAATAAAATAAGAATTGGTTAATCCAGAATAATAATAATAATAATAATAATAATAATAAATTACTAAATAGAAGATGAGAACTTGGAATCAAACATTGACTCGAATCTGGCCACGTCACCTACTTTATTAACATAGGATGAGAACTTGGATTCAAACATCGACTCGTATCTGGCCACGTCACCTACTTTATTGCTTAAACCGAGGTTCCGCATACCGAAAATTGCTTGGTCACCAATCTTCCTCTGTCACCCCCTCTGCTCCTCACCCCCACCGCCAATTCCCTGAACCCTCAATCGCCACCGTCCGATCAAATCACATCAATTCAAAGACATCTAGTATCCGTCTAGTCCATCGAGTCCACGTCACCTCGCAGCATTGAATCACTCGTAACCATTCAAGCCACCTCTCTACTTAACCAGTACCTTCAGTGCCCTCTTCTCTCGTCACCTCTCTCACGAACGCTTTCTCTCTCTCCCTGGGGGTTGCTGTCTGAGGACTATTTTTCATCCTTTTGCTTTCTATAAAAATGGCGGGAACAGGTGTTGTGGCGGTTTACGGCAACGGAGCGATAACGGAGGCCAAGAAATCTCCGTTCTCCGTCAAGGTAGGGCTGGCTCAGATGCTCCGCGGCGGCGTTATAATGGATGTTGTTAACGCAGAACAGGCTCGTGTCGCTGAGGAGGCCGGAGCGTGTGCTGTCATGGCGTTGGAGCGAGTCCCGGCGGATATCAGAGCGCAAGGCGGCGTCGCTCGCATGAGCGATCCTCAGCTCATCAAAGAAATCAAACAGGCTGTAACTATTCCGGTGATGGCCAAGGCTCGTATTGGCCACTTCGTGGAGGCACAGATCCTCGAAGCTATTGGTATCGATTATGTTGACGAGAGCGAGGTCCTCACTCCGGCCGACGATGAGAACCACATCAACAAGCATAACTTTCGGATTCCGTTCGTCTGCGGTTGCCGAAATTTGGGGGAGGCGCTTCGACGTATCCGAGAAGGGGCGGCGATGATTAGAACAAAAGGTGAGGCGGGAACGGGGAATGTGATTGAGGCGGTCAGGCACGTGAGGTCGGTGATGGGAGATATTAGGCTTCTGAGGAACATGGACGATGATGAGGTCTTTACTTACTCGAAGAAGATTGCTGCACCGTATGATTTGGTGATGCAGACGAAGCAGTTGGGGAGGCTGCCGGTGGTGCAGTTTGCCGCCGGTGGGGTGGCGACCCCCGCGGACGCTGCGTTGATGATGCAATTGGGTTGTGATGGAGTATTTGTTGGGTCTGGAGTGTTTAAGAGTGGAGACCCGGCCAAGAGGGCTAGAGCAATTGTGCAGGCGGTTACTCATTATAGTGATCCGAACGTGTTGGCTGACGTTAGTTGTGGGCTCGGTGAGGCTATGGTGGGGATTAATTTGAGTGACAAGAAGGTGGAAAGGTTCGCGAACCGGTCGGAGTAAGGGCGATAGGTGGTTTGAGGCGTCGTTTGGGAGGTGAGATTCAAAGTCCCTTCCTTCATTCTTGATTAATAATATTGTTATTTTATTTGTTTTTATTTGGAAGCTGTTTCTTTATTTGTTCTGATTCGTTTTGTCTTTCTCCAAGGTTTTTTGTTGTTGTTGTGGGTTTAACTTTGGCAACGTATTTGTACGGTTGCCGCTTAGCTTGTGGTGGGTTCTATTATATTTGTCGTTGCTATTTGTCAGGAAGTGGCAAAGCGTATGGTTAATGATGGTGGGGTATTATCATTGGAAATCTTCCTCTCTCGAAGTATTTCAATTCACTCGTATAGTTGTTTAAATGGCACTTATTAAATTGACGGACTTACGTGGTTCAAAACTGGTGTTTCCATGTGATGATTATTTTGTATGCTTTCGCTGTGTGCTTGAGGTTCTGCTTGGTTTGGTTTACAGACTAGAGCAAAGTCTCTTTTAGTTACAGTTACTGAAGCTATTTGACGTGTACTCAGCATCAGCGACCCAGTAGTGAGGTTCCCTTTTGTAAGTTATAAATCCAAATCGTAGAAAATATGCATGCAAGTTTTACCTGAAATATTCTTTTGCATGTTTAAATTATTAAAACCTTTTGAGACCTAAGTGATGGCACTTCTTCTTAACAAGGAGCCTTGAGGATAGCATTTTGATTTTAAGACTGGCGTATAAAAGTTACATGCATGTTTTTTGTCTGTTCTGTTCTTAACAAATCAATGTATATGGGTGTAGAGATAGCAAACTAGCCATTGTATACCTTGACTCAAAAACAGATTAAATTATATTTGATTGCTATTGAGTTCATTTATTCGGGCCGATTGGACTAGGAATTGTGTTCGGCTCGGCCCAGTCAACCCTAATTGGGTTACTTTTTGGTATTACAGAACTCTTGGCCCCGGTGCATTTAGGATTGTACTTTTAAAGGAGTCCAACTGTGGTTGATATTGAAGAGGGGTGATGTTTGCGTTCAGAATACTCCTTTGTCCTATGTTTGTTGGAAATGAAAATGAAAATATAAAGTAAACATGAAAAAAAAGAATTGGAGGTATTACATCACTAAACCGAGTTCATATCTAGTTACTTCGTTGTTAATAATGGTCTCATCCCATCACAATTTTAGTTCATTTAACTTTACAATGATACATTTAGCTTTTCTGTTTTCCCTTGTACTCTTAAGCTATGCCTGCCTTCTCCTTTCCTTCTTATATATTTCATCCTCTACTTCTCTCCCTGCAAAGTAGTTTCCCTTATACATTTATATCATTTGAGAATGGTGATTGTTTTGTTTCAGAATACAGAACCTGATTTTCAGATATGATGGAGAACAAGGATGCCCTGTTTGATTCAGTTATCAGTTGTGAAGCAGTTCGCATCATTCCCCGAGGCATGAACTATCATGGATTGGTCGATACTAAGTGTATAATGTTCTTTTTTCGCTTTAATCTCTGATGATAAAATGTCACAAAGACAGAACTCAGATGTTGGAAATATTTTTTTCTTTTACTTTTATGTAAGACCTTAATGATTTATTTCCCAATCTTTGTTTCATACTTATTTTGTGGCTCGATAATTTCTCCAGTATGTTGTTTGGCATCTAACGTGTTAGAACTGAAATTTATATATGATGGATAATCACATCAACTGAGTAGCCAAGAACTGATGAAACAATGGAATTGGTAATCAATTACTATTCTTACCCACAGCTTGTAAGAGTACAAGCAGCTGAAAAAAGTAGTAGGAAACACCCCCTATGGTTGCGTACTGCAACTTTTCGGGCCCTTCAGTGTCCGGAAAATCGCCGTCTACAGATCGGTTGAACCCTCCTGCCAACCATCCCAAGTTCTTGTATCCGCCATTATACAGCTTGGAAACTGCCATCACTGACCTGATGAATTGCAAGGAAACAGAGACTTCTGGTAAGATGATATTAGGCAGCAGGCTTTTAACAAAAAATCCCTCACCTTAGCCCTTCCCCACAAGCCACAAGCAGCTTGGTCTTCTTATCAGGAACAATTGCCTCGACTTGCTGGATAAAATCAGGATTCAGCATTGTGAAATTCTGACCAGTCCACAACCCAATGTAACCAAAATGAACCCATTTCTTCAGAAGAGTTAAGGGACTGTTGTCCATGTCCTGAACAAAGAGAGGAACGTGCAAGGAACCTGCCACTCTTGCCTTCTCTCGCTCCCAGCTTGGCCTGATGTCCAGAAGCTTGTAGCCATCTGAGCTCACTGCCATGGCAGCATCTTTAGCCACTATAGGCCTGACAATGCCCGACTGTATTAGCTGCCGGGCACCGGCTGATTCTGCTTTGACTCGAATTCTTCGTCCGAGGTCCGTTTTGAGTTGAAATCTTCCTCCTCCTCGGAGGGCAGAGATTGGTGGCTCCGTTCGTTTCCATACGTACGTGTGTAGGTGGTTCATTTGAATAGCCATGTCTGTTTTCTCTTCGCCTTATCCTGAAATTTGCCTTTTAGTATGAATGTTTCTTTTTTGTTTAGCTATTTTCAGTTGTGCCCTCTGCTATTATTTTGCTTTTCATTTCTGCCTGCCTATTTTGTTAAAGCATATATAATTATACTTTAACAAAGACCCTTTTAAATGGGAATTAAATAACAAAAATTGTAATCTTCTTTTTGTTATAGTGATTTTTGGAGATAATGACATTTTTATGTGCAAATGTCTATATTACTATTAGTAATTAAATTTAAAGTAAAAGGGTAAAAGTAAAAACAAGTCTCCTAGGGATGGTCGAGTTAGTGGAGTAGGGGACATGAGGCCAAAAGGTTCTGTGTTCTAATCTTCTTACTTATACGTTCTCGATCGAGCTTATTGTACAGGGCTTGCCTAGTGTGGAGTACTTGGTTGGCGTAATTTGCAGGCTATTGCGTTAATTTGAAGGTTTACCTAGAGCGTATCCAAATGATAGCGACTGTGAGTTTCTCCGTTAAACAAAATCAAAATTTATCAAATCTCAAAGACTTTGAAGGATTTCACAATTATTTGAATTCAATTAAAGGTTGATTAGTATAACATATTATGTATTCATAATAGAATTTAAATAATTCTTTTATTCAAGTCCTTAAATTCAATTTTCTTAATATTGTTCTACTAAAAAAATATATTTTTTCAGTTAGATTCCTTATTTTCTTAGGGCATCTTCAACCCATTCTTTCAAAATATAATAGAGTTTCCTCTATTTTAAAGATGCTACAGTACTTTTCACTCCAATACACGACTCTATTTTTCATACTAAAAAGGAATATTCTCAGTACATTTTTTAACTTTCATTAATGATTATTAAAAAGTTGAAAAATAAAAAAATAAACAATAATGGAGAGATGCTACAGTGCCACTCCAAATTTGGTGTGGGTCTGTAGCATCTCTCCAATGCGGAGGAAAAAATGCCACTAGATTGGAGTTGATTTCTCCTCTATTTTGGTGTTTCTCCTCTATTTTGAAGATGTGTTAGAGATAACCTTACCTAAGTTGTTATCATAAATAAAAATAATAATAAGCTTTTTTTACATTAAGTAAAAATTTCGCTGATACATTAGCTTTGTAGAGGTGTTTGAGAGGTCCTGTAGTACGCAACATTACTCCTAACTAATAAAAAGATTGTTTCTAAATAACCCACATATAAATAAATAAATATATAAATAAAAGTCATAAGCTTTTTTTAATTGACAAAAAATGAATATCAATTATCACTCTTTATTTTTCATTTCATTTTTAATACATATTATTCTACACAAAAGTTTAAAATGTAAAAGCATTTTAGTATCCATAATTTGTATTTACCAAAAAAAATATTTCACGCTTAAAAAAAATTTCACATCAAATTTTAGAAAGGTATGAGCATTAATAAATTTGGTTTGTTTCATTTATTCTAAAAATAGTGATAATAATTAAATTAAATTTTCATGCAAGTCCAAATATAAGGCTTGGTTTGGGGGAGCGGTAACAGTTAATATTCTGCTGAAATGATAAGTACTTAGGTCATCTCCAACCATTACACCAAATTTTTACTCCAAATTTGGTGTTACTCCAATTATTCTACACCAAAATTTTACATCAAAAATTTTCAAAGAATATACCACAATAATTTAGTTACTAAATTAATTTATATTTATACAATAATTTATATTTATTTATTTATTTATTAAAAATTAAAATAAATCATTATTCTTAATTAATTGATATATGCTTTATATTAAATTAATATTATTTACAAAATATATTTAATATTATTGCAACAACAAATTAATAACATACA
>JANQAP020000117.1:2655628-2672534 GCA_026874005.2 Erythroxylum coriaceum
GTAAAGTAATATATATTTTAAATTTAATTACTTAGTAAATTATGTAAATAAATCAATTTGTAAAAAGGACATAAAAGAAATATATTAAAAAGTAATTGAATAAAGTTGTCTTTTTGTACTTTTGGTGTAATGAATAGTAACACACTAAATTTGGTGTGTTATTATTCATTGCATCATTTTGGTGTGAAGATTTGGTGTCTTCCTTGGAGTGGATTTATTGCACCAAAACACCAAATTCCAAAACACCAAATTTGGTGATTTGGTGCCTTGGTTGGAGATGGCCTTATGTGTTTGATATTGCTGTTTTGGTAACTGCTGAAACGTGAAAATATGTGTTTGATAAATGCAGTTGCGGTTGCTGAAAAAGCCTATTGATTTAATAAACTATTAATTGTCGTATAAATAATCAAATAATATATTATTAGTCATATAAATAATAAAATATTAAATTAGAATAAAAATATAAATAAAATAAACAAAATATTTCATAAAAAATATATTATTGGACTTGCTTTCTATTAGTTGAGGGTATAATAAAAAATAATAATTATCACAAGGTTATTAACGGAAAGTAGAATTTTTACCGTAGAAGTATTTTTCTACCGCAACCATCTTTAATAGCACCGTACTTTTCTCCAACCTTCTATTATTTCTCGCAAATTAAAAAATGTTAGTGTGTTTGAAAGCTTTACTTGATAAGTATTTATACACCGACATAAGCCTCATACACCGTTTTGACCTTTCATATTAATGGTCCGTACCGTACGGTCAACTTTAACCTAACGGTGATTTCAGGTGACATTAACTACCAAGCCGTCACGCACTTCCGAAATCGGTTTATCTGAACCCTAATCCCAATCCCCGACTAGCACCGGTGACATAATGACCCGGTCCGAACCCGTTTCCTGATTCAAAATCTAAATATCATTTCTTTTTCCCTCTCTTATAAATCAAAAGCCTTTAAAACAAAATTAGGGCTTTTTTTTTTCCTCGTTTCTTTTTATTGGTTTCAAGAAATGGTCGCGGTAGCGAATTCGACCTCGGGAGAGAGGCTTGTAAGTCTCGTCGACTCTGTGAAATCCGCCATTGACGTACCTTCCAAGCTTGGGAAATTGCGAATCTTGAAGCAGAGACTAGTGGAGGTAGACGACGCCGGTTCGATCTCCCAGTTGCTTCCGCATATCTTTGAGTTGCAGTCCGATCAAAATTCTCCGGTTCGCAAATTTGTTGCGGAGTACGGTTCGCTAATCCTAGTTCGGTCGTATTCTTGATTGTTGCAATTTACTGACGAGAAAACTAAGGAGAAACCTAAATTAGTGTCGAGATGGTGTTTTATGTGGATTTGACTGCTTTTCTTTTCCTTTTTTTTTAATCTTTGTCGTGTGTGAATTGTGTAGGATAATTGGAGATATTGGATTGAAGTACTGCGAATTTGTGCCTGAAATTGTTCCCATATTGATGAGCGTATTGGAAGATCGTACACCAGCTGTTGCTAGACAAGCCATAACTTGTGGGACTAATTTATTCCGGTCTATTCTTCAATTAGTTGCAATTCAGGTTATTTTTGGTGAAGTCCAAGATGGGTACTTTCTTTTTTATTCGTTGGTCGAGGATTAACTTTGTTTTATGACATTCATAGCCTAAGATTGTTGTTTGATATCAAGCCACTGCAAATGGCTTAACTTATTCTATCTGTTGCTATATGCCGTTAACACAGTTAGATGGATGCTTACTTTTGCCTTTTTTGAAAATTTTGCCCTCTAATTAATAAAGAAGACTTCAATATTTGTTTCCTGAAATATTCCAGGGTCTTTACACTAGTGAGTTGGATGATTTGGTTAAGTTGTCGTGGTCATCAATGCTAGAGTTCAAGGAACAGATCTACTGTATAGCTTTTCAGGTAATTGCATTTTTGATACCGATTCACTATTGAGTTTAACTTTCACCAAAGTCTGATTTCATTGTCATACCTAATTCTCAAGCCGGGAAATGGAGGTGTAAGGATGCTAGCCCTCAAGTTTGTTGAAGCTGTCATTCTTCTTTACACACCCGATCCTAATGGCCCTTCAAACCCTCCTCCCCATGCAGGTAAATAACGCCACCTTCTTCTTCACATGCACGGAGTTGTAGAGGCATGATACAGTATTTGGTATCTTGTGCCTCAGTTCGTTGGTTATGTTTAGTTATTTAGCTCTTTTCCTTATTTTGTAGGGGAGCTTGATCAATTTAACATATCATGGTTTCGTGGGGGCCATCCTATACTAAATGTCGGAGATTTGTCAATTGAAGCCAGCAAAAGGTTGGGATTATTGCTTGATCAGCTTAGATTTCCTGCAGTGAAATCTCTGAGTAATCTGGTAATCATCGTGCTTATTAATAGGTAGGTGTCTAACTACAGTTTAGCAGCGTAGTTCTTTACTTGTACGGGTATTTAGTCTGCTTGACCAGTTTCATTGTTGTTCAACTCTTATAATCCTGTAGAAGCTCTGAAATCTTGATTCTTGGATAATTTGCAATATCATTCTTTGTTTCTTACCAGTCTTGCTACAATTGCAAAGAAAAGGCCTGCGTATTATGGTCGTATCTTGCCAGTTTTACTCAGTTTGATTCCCTCAAGATCTGCTATTGAAGGGGTGTATGCATCAGGGGCTCATCTTGCTCTCAGAAATTCTCTCATTACCTGCTTGAAATGCACTCACCCGGGGGCAAAGCCGGTATGCAAGATTTATAGTTTTGTTTGATTTTCCTTGCATTTGGTAGCAGTTTTCGTCTCCATCTCTGGAGAATTGTGCCAAAGATCAATGAATAGGGGGTTTTGACTTCAAAAAACATGTGACGATTAGATATATTCCTTGGTTTTTATTATCTTTTGCACTGTCGTTATGCTCTTTCAATGATCCTTATACTTTTTGATATATTTTCTTCGTGATAATCCTATCCGGTAATTGCAAGGGCATTGCAGTAGCATGCTTTTAGAATCATTCTGTATCTATGAAACAAAATAGTAATTTTCTCTGTCATTCTGCAGTGGCGGGATCGTCTAGTTGGTTGTCTGAGAGAGATGAAAGCAGAAAAGTTGGCAGAAGATGGCCTACATGACAATGACAAGGGCAGTTTAGATGAGGATAGCCATGATGTACTGGTTTCTAAGGTACTTGTTTTCTTGTTATTTACACCCCTTATTCATGGGCATATATGAGGATCTCACGTATATTTGTATACATGCATTTGAAGTTTCTTTCTAAGGTCTTTAATATTTTTCAAGAGGGGGGAGTTTCAATTAAAGCATTTGCTGATACACCCATTAAACAGGGGAGGAAAAGATCAGCGTCAAAAGATGCTCTTGATTTGGCTGAAGATAGTGATGTGTGTGGTAAACGTGTTAAACCAACTCCTAGTGTCTCGGAGGAATCAACTAAAGAGTCGAGCAGGAATGTTACAGTGTCTCAGGATGACATTTCATCCGATGGACGTGCTGCTAATACAGTAGATGATGATAATGGACCTGTACAACAACTGGTTGCCATGTTTGGAGCCTTAGTGGCTCAGGGTGAAAAAGCTGTTGGTTCTTTGGAGATTCTTATTTCAAGTATTTCTGCTGACTTGCTTGCTGAAGTTGTGATGGCTAATATGCGCAACCTCCCTTCTAGTTGTTCTCAAGCTGAAGGAGATGATGAATCACTAGTTGACATGACTATAGTTGGTAGTGATACTCAAGCAAAGTATCCTCCTTCATTTGTTGCTAATGTTCTTTCACTGTCTACTTCTTTCCCCCCTATAGCTTCACGTTTGAATGCTCACCAGTCAGCATCTGACTTCAAAACAGTAAGGCTTTGACACTTTTTACTCTTTGTCCTGAATTTCAACATTTTTTTGTGCATTTGATTAACATGCTATCCCTGCATTGTACTACTTTTAGCTAATCTCAATTATCTTGTTTTTCCTTTTTGGGTTTGGATTTATTCTGAATATATGTTGATGCTCACAAAAATTGCAGCCTCTAAAGGAGGAGGAGGATCTTCACGTATCAAGCCCATCTGATGTTGCTGCTGTAGATGATGGAATGAGTCATGGAGCTGATAGTGAAATGTTGCCAGATGGATTACCGGTTTCTGCAAGCCTTGACATATCTAGGATGGGGATGGACAATTTAGACATTCCTTCTTATACCCATGATGTTGGAAATTTAGAAAGCGAGATACCAGGTCTAGACTCTTCTGGTCGTAATGATGGATTTTCTGAGACTCTGGGTGGTTCCTCAATGATTTCTACTGATGTGGATGACGCCAGTCAAGAACAAGTTACAAGTTTGGGTGATAGGTCAACATTGGATATACATCCATCAATATCAACAGATAAGTCAGAGGAACTTAGTGCAAAAGCAGCTGCTATTGATTCCAATAGTGTGGTTTCCTCAACAGCCACGTCTGTTGTGTTACCTACCTTTACCCTTCCTAAGATGTCAGCACCTGTTGTCAGCCTTGCTGATGAACAGAAGGATCAATTACAAAACTTGACTTTTGCACGCATCGTTGAGGCCTATAAACAAGTAACAATTGCTGGAGGTTCAAAAGTTCGATTTTCTTTACTTGCTTATCTAGGAGTTGAGGTACTTCTACCTTTACATGGATGCATTTTCGGGATAGTTTACTTTGTGCCACGGTACAAGTTAGCATACCATTACTATATCAGATAACATATTATATCATTTGCAGTTACCTTCAGAGTTGGAACCATGGAAAGTGCTTCAGGAGCACATATTATCAGATTATATAAATTATGAGGTACTGAGCATTCAGCCTTTTTCTTTTTTCAATTTTCCTTAGTTGTTCAGTGAATACTAGATCTTTTGTGTAGGGGTGAGCATGCCCCCTCCTTTCTCTCTCTCTCTCTCTCGTACACACACACACACAGACACGCTCTTGATTATTTCTAAATGTCATGATATGCCCTACATTTGGGGTTCCTTTTCCATATATTTTGGCTTCTGAGATGTTTGGATTGCCAAATGATGTAAGACATATTGTTGCTCTGGAATTCTAATTTCCTCGACCTCATTGATGTTTTTAATATTATTGAAAGAGCCTTCTAATGCAGTAAAAATATCTGACTGCCAGCATGTAAGCATATTAATATTCCTTGAATTAGTGAAGAATTCATTTCAAGTCAGTGGGCATCTTAGTTTCTAATGTTGCTAAAATTTTCTTGGATTAGAACTCCTAATTGACAACTGTTGAAGAGGAATGTGTTTATAGTTGCATTCTTGTTATACTCTTTTAAAAATCTGTTATATCTGACACCAATTACTGGATGACTTCAGGGACACGAGTTAACTTTGCGTGTCCTCTACAGGTTGTATGGTGAGGTAGAAGAAGAGCGTGATTTCTTTTCTTCTACGAATGCTGCTTCTGTATATGAAACATTCTTTCTGGCAGTGGTTTGTGCTCATTTCCTTTGTATATTTTGACTGCTCAATAATTTATTAATTGTCAAGACTGTAAATTACTGGTAAATGCAGGCTGAAACCCTTAGAGATTCTTTTCCACCTTCTGATAAATCTTTAAGTAGATTACTGGGTGAAGCTCCTTATTTGCCAAAGTCAGTTTGGAACTTATTGGAGTGCTTGTGTTGTCCTGGGAATTCTGATAAAGTTGAGGAGGCGCAAAGTGGAGATCGAGTGACTCAAGGTCTAAGCACTGTCTGGAGCCTGATTTTGTTGAGGCCTCCTATGCGAGAAGTTTGCTTGAAAATTGCATTGCAGGTTTCTTCTGTTTTCTCATCGATCATTTTATTGTGTTTCATGTTTCAACCTTTATTGATTTTTTTCTTTTACATTGGGAAGAGTGCAGTTCATCACTTGGAGGAAGTGCGCATGAAGGCAATTCGCCTGGTTCCTACACTCAACTTGATACTTAAGTCCCAAATAGACTGCAATCTGTAATCTATTTTGAAATTCTGATGTTCATTTTGCAGGTAGCAAACAAGCTTTATCCTCTTTCTTCTATTGCTCAGCAAATAGAGAAGTTTGCAAATGAAATGTTGCTTTCTGTAGCAACTGGCGATGCTACAGATGCCAATGGTGCTGAAGGTTCTATTAATGAATTACAGAAGGTATTAGAGATGTGAGCTTCACTTCGGCCTCTCTCTCCCTTTCTATCTGACCTTTAGCCTGGTCAAGTTGATAACTTAGTTGTGTTCTGGTTGCAAATTTTGACAGGATATCAATTTGGATAAGCAGTCAAGTGATCATCAATCAGTTACTGCGATCAGTAAAGATATCTCAGAGACTCACCAATCATGCACAACTGAAAGTGTTTCATCAATCTCCATGTTTGAGGCCCAGCGTTGCTTGTCCTTGTATTTTGCTCTATGCACAAAGGTATTGACTTTAAGATTAATTTAAAACCTGGTTTGTAACAGTTCAAATCTTGTTTCCTTTAGTCAAGTAGTTCTTTTCTATTTTAAAATCTGATTATTTCTGATCTTGGTTTAGGTCATTTATAGTTTGCTTTGTTATATAACTTGCAGAAGCACTCTCTTTTTCGCCAAATCTTTGTTATCTACAGAAGTTCACCAAAGGCAGTTAAGCAGGTCTGGCCGATAATGGTTTTACTTTAAAAAGTGTTTCATTTCTGCTATGAACTTCATCAGCAGTGCTCTGATGCAGGCTGTTCATCGCCACATTCCCATATTAGTCCGTACCATGGGTTCATCTTCCGAGCTTCTTGAAATAATTTCTGATCCTCCAAATGGAAGTGAGAATCTTTTGATGCAAGTATGATTTCTACCAATACTGAATTGATATTCTAACCTTATGAAAATTGTTATCATCTCTCTTCTGACCTGGATTCTATTCTTCAAATTTCATGCTTCTACATCAGGTTTTACAAACATTGACAGATGGGGCAGTTCCTTCCCCAGCATTGTTATCCACCATTAAAAATTTATATGATTCAAAACTGAAGGTAGGAAACACATTATTTTCTCTAAGTTTTGATATATTAAAGGTATTCAACAAAAGACAATGTGTTATTTGTTGCAGGATGTAGAGATTTTAATCCCTGTACTTCCGTACCTCCCAAGAGATGAGGTATCCTCCTTTATTTGGCTCTTCACACAACATGAATGTGTAGTTTCTTGGCAGTTTCGAGTTTCATTCCGTCTACATATTGTTATAACCACACATATATCAATCAGAGTTGGGCCACCAGCCAGCCCACTGGGAACACAGATTTACTAAAGTGATTCTAAAGTAGGTTGCACTTCATGGGATTGTGAAATTGAGTAGAACTAAAATTAGCAACTTTTATGGTTGCTTCTCTTATTATGTATTTTAACAATGATAGCATTAGGTCATGTGGATCTGTTTTCTTTATTTTTCATATTTTCTTAACGTATACTTTTAAATCATTGCCCTGAACTTCTTTTCTTTTCGTATTTGGGAATAAACTTCTTCTCATGCACCATGTTCATTCCAGTTTCTTTACCCAGCTCGTTCTTGTGTTTTACAACTAGTAATTGTTTGAATAACACATTTTCCAGGTTTTGCTCACCTTTCCTCATCTTGTGAATCTTCCTCCAGATAAGTTCCAACTCACACTTTCACGCATCCTGCAGGTATTCTTTCTTTCTTTTCAACATTAGAGTGTTGGATGTGGCTTGAGTATCTTATATTTGAAGCCATTATGTAGTGTCCAATAGTCAGATCACTTGTTTTTGACATGTGAACAGAAGATTTATTCCTTTTTCTACTTATTGCTGTTGTTATTGTTATCATTATTATTTTGATTATTGGTTTCAGTTGTTGGTAGGAGGACCCTTATTTGTTGTTCTTCTGTGCAAGATTTCACTTCTTTATTGTTATAATTTATCTTTTTCTTTCTTTTTTATGGTTTGTAAAAAGAAATTTAATGTAACGAAGGCCAATGAAACCATTTTAGCTTTAATGCGTTAATTATTTCCTTTTAGTTAACTATTTGCTTTGGCAGAATGGTGTTTGGACTTGTATACACCCTCTCATATGAACTGTTCACACAAGTTGGATAAGACATCCAGAATGGTTGATTTTCACATATAGAATGTGGAAGAACAAAATTAATGTGCTCTGAGTTTATGTAGTGTTTTCTTTCTTTCTTTTTTTAATATTTTTAACTCAAAGTGGCTAATTTGTGGCAGGGGTCTCAACCAGTCCTTACTCCAGCTGAAGTGTTGATAGTTATTCATGGGATTGATCCTGACAGAGATGGAATTCCTTTGAAGAAAGTATGCCCCCACCCTTCTTTTCTTCATTTGTTAAACTCTATGAACTTGAACAAGTACATAACTGAGACTTGTTTTTGAACATTCAGGTTACTGATGCATGTAATGCTTGTTTTGAGCAACGGCAGATATTCACTCAACAAGTTCTAGCAAAAGTCTTGAATCAATTGGTCAGTTCTATCCTGAGATTTCTGTCAGATCAGTTAATTATTAATGACATCTGACTTAACATTTATACGAGATTCCATCCTACAGGTTGAACAGATTCCTCTTCCTTTATTATTCATGCGGACTGTATTACAAGCCATTGGTGCTTTTCCTGCACTGGTAGGAAATCTATAACTGATAATGAAAAACAACTTCTTACATCTAGAAGAATCAGTAGTTTCTTTGCTCAATTCATGATAAAGCAATAGGTTAGAGATGATTAATGCGGTAAAATGGATATGCTATCTACTTCCATGGAACAAGAAAAGATGGTCTTTCAAATAAAATTTCCATTATAAGGTTTGCTTTTCTGCCACAGTTGACTCTTTAAGTTACTATTGCTTCAGGTAGAATTTATAATGGAGATCCTTTCTCGTCTAGTTAGCAAACAGGTGAATTTTTCATACTTTTAAACTTGAATACGGATTCAATTTGATTCAATCAATTCATAGTTGATGTGGTAGGCTGCTGTCACAGATCTGGAAGTATCCGAAGTTGTGGGTAGGATTTGTAAAGTGTGCACAAATGACAAAGCCTCATTCATTTGGCGTGTTACTTCAGGTATGCTCTATCAGGACTTTCACACATCTACTTAGTTCATGCTGTTATGATAGGCCAGGAGCATTCCGTAGAAATATTTAGGAACTGAAGGTTTTCACTTGTCAAACTTTTGTTACCAGGAATTTGGCTTTGTACTTGAATTTAGATATTCAATGTTTATGTTTGATATCCATATAGAAGTCGGGGTCATACAGGGAGATTTGTACCTTTTGCAGTCTGTTTCTGTTTTTGTCTTCCTTTTTCTCTCTGTCATGACCTGTTTAACGAAGCTTTCTTATCCAATTTATATCCTTTTGGCCTTTACAGTTACCTCCACCACAACTGGAAAATGCACTGAATAGAACTCCCGCACTGAAAGCTCCTTTGGTTGCTCACGCCAGCCAGCCAAACATTAAATCTTCACTCCCAAGGTCACGAGAAATGAATTTTTCTCTGGATAACGGAAACCTGATTTTGGAAGTTACGTGTCTCCACTTCTGTATGACTAAAGACTTCTTATTTTGTTTCCTGCATTTAAGGTCTGTTTTGGTGGTTCTGGGGATAGCTACAGATCCACAGGCTTCAAGTCAAACATCAACCAACCAAGCTCAAACTGCGGATACAAACAACACGGAGAAGGAGGTTCTTACGGAGAAATCCAAAGAATCTTCTACTGCTAGCTGACACACCCGGCTGAAAAATTTGGTCAAACCCACTTGTTATGCTTGCAGGAGTACCGGCCAAGCCTAACTGATATAACCATCCTGATTTCCCAAGTTTCTCCAGGATTTGAACTTAGCATGCTATAAACTCAATGTGACTGTGGGATGGGAATATAGTCGGAAGCAGGCCCCAATTTTGATCAATAAGCCCGATGGCTGTTAAGGGGAACCGTTGCTCATTCCGAAGAGGCCAACAGTCGGAATATCACAAGGTAGAAGAAGTGAGTTTGTAAACATGGTTAAGCGAACAAGTCAGAAATAAATGGTATAGAGCAGTGCATTTGTAAAATGTATGTTAGATCCACCAGAGAGAATGACAGTTTCTTTTACTTGGGACCTATGTAATTTGTATTGACATTCTTTTCCAAGACCAGGAATGATCTGCAAGCAGGTTCTGTCATTGGCTGCATATTTTCCTGATGAGCTCGGACTATTATCTTTCAATCACCTGAAAGCTTGCATTTGTTTAATCTTGAAAGGGAAATTATATGACTCACAAATACGAAGAATTACATTAATCTCTTTTTTCAATGTTTAAAAAACCGAATTGAAAGTTAAACAAAAAGGGATTTAAGGTTAAAAAGGTTTAAGGTTAAAAAGGTTCGATTAATATTATATCGTTGCAAAATCGGTCAAAAATTAAATTTGAAAATTTTAAAATTTAATTAAAAAAAAGACTATTTAGATTTATAAAAATTGATTAATTTATAAAAATTGATTGATTAATTAATAAATTAATCGGTTTTTTATTACAAAGATTATTAAATTAAATTAAACTGAAGAGTTAAAAGTTAAATTGAAAAATTAATTATTCAAAGTTTTTATTGTAAAATTGTCCGAATCGATTTGTTTTTTAAATATTTTTTTTTATTGATTTTATATAAATTGAAGAGTAATTTGTTACAGTATGAACATATTTTACATTTTAAAGTATATATTGCAGCATTAACCTATTTTACATTTTATCTCCTGTTATTCAAACAATATTGTAAAATATTAGTTCAAATATATTTAATATTTATTTTTAATTTATTAGTCACTCTAAATTTATTTTTTAAAATTCACAGATACAATTAAAATTAAGTTTACTTTTTTAAAAGGATATTTATGATTTAAATTCTTAACTCTATAATAAAATTTGAACTTATTTAAACTTCATCTTTATTTCTTACAAATAATAGAAGTGATCACTTGTGTAAGATATACATACTCTTTTCACACAAAGCAAATACACTTTAGAATTAAGTGTTAGAATTCATATTACTTAGAAATGTCAATTAGTCCGGTCAAGGCTGGGCTACCTCTGGCCCGACCCGTGGCTCGGCTCGGTCTGTCATTATTTTTTTAAAGAAAAACTTTCAAAACGACATCGATTTGTAAGTAATGGTAGGGCCACGGGTTGGGCCGGCCCGTGACCCGCCCGACTTTGACCTGTGGCTCGGTCAATTCGAACTAAAATGTGGGCTGGGATGGTTTTGACATCCTTAATATTACTTAGTATGTTTTCATATAATGCAATTATTTAAAGAGCGTGTAAGAGGAGTTTACTTTTAAACATATTTGAATTGAAATTCCAATGAATTAATTGGTTATTTTAGTTACTAATTATGTTAACTTGATGAGTGATAATCACAAAATAATCAGTAATATTAAAAAAAGAGTAAGAAAAAGAGAGAGAACATTAATATATAATGGTTTGATTAATTCTACTTTCCAAATTGACTGGAAATTTTTATTATTTTTCATTGTTTAACGAGAGAAAAGAAAGGTTATATATACTTTTTCATTCATTCGTGTCGATCATTTAGAAAAAGTCTCTTTATTAGTTAAGGGTAAAATTACATATTACTGGAGACTTTACGTTTCAGTGAAATTTTTACTAAGTGTTGTTATTCTTTATCATAAATGAATTAGAAACTTAAATAGATTAATTGTTCTCTTATTGATATTAATTACTTAAATATAACTTAACATTTAACAACTTATTTCTTGAGTACATAATTTATTAAGGATTCATATTAAGCTCTCACGCTTAGGGATAACAATGGGACAGGGTTAACTCCGACTTGCCCTAGCCCGACTCAGCTTAACCCATTTTTTTAAATTTAAAAAAGCCAAAACTTGTCTTTTGTATATAAGGGTGGAGCCTTGGCCCGAGGCCCGACTTTTTAAAAAACTTTGGTCTTGGGCTGTTAACTTGGTCATGAAAAAAAGATTTTTCATGAACAATCTATTTATAATCAAAACAATTAAATATATCCATTAAATATACAAATTATTTGTTATAACAGTTATTTATACTTTGAGCAATATTATTTTTGAAAAAACAAATATATTATATATATTATAAGTTTGTGCAAAAATATTTATTGATAACCCTGTATAATCACATTTGTGGAAGCAAACTCTTTATTTTGTAGGAGTAAGATTACGTACTATCAGATCTCTCTAGATCTCGCATTAGTGCGAGGTTCAACTTAGTGTGACACGTATCATGCCGGATTGATGTTACTGTTCACGGTCTGAAAGTTTGCACCTTAACTAACAGAAAAGAATGGAATTGACGTAACTGAACGTACGAGCGGTCCATGGTTGAGGATGAAGAAGAGGAGAGGTGCACGCAGCATGAACAGTCTGCCTCATTTCACCTACAAACTGCGTAACAAATCTCCATGACCCAGTTTACAGATCAAGATGCTGATTTCCAACTCGTGCCCTTGAACAGTTTGGAGCTGCTTATGATCTTACCTTCTCAGGATGATTCTGATAACTATTTGTGAGGGGTAATCTGCAAATGAACTACTTAATAAGCTACAATATTGGGAAGAGCCAACAAGAAGGAGTTGGGACCGTTGGAGACCATCAGATCAATTACAAGGTTGTTTTAGAAGGCAATTGCTACAATCTGTTTTCATGCCTTCCAATATTCTTAGAGTAGCACTCACGGTGATCTTCTGACTTAAAGAACATGCTTTTCTAATCAGTAATCAGTACAGAAAAACAGGAAGCACTCAAGAATGGTACTGTGTTTCTAAGGAACTCTTGGTTGGGTCTGATATGACTGTTCTTTTGGTGGGTAAGCCTGATATCAAAAGAAAATGAGCTCGTTCTGCGGCTATGAAGGCTAAATTGTTTAAAAAGTCCCAGAGATTGAACCCCGGTATTAGTATCTTTGATTGGATCTTGAATCAAACAGCTATGTAATGTAACATCAGTTACATCAAAAGCCTGATCCAAACTAATAGGATTGGATCAATGTGGTTAAGGTCGATGATTACTAGGAATTTGTCGGTAGACAGGAGGTTCCACTTATAGACAGATAGAGAACATTTTGTCTGTAAGCTGTCCCGACTGTGTTAACCTTGAGTACGATGATCGAATTTGCCGAACCTTTGGACTTTACAGAAACTTTGGTTTATCCCGACAATATGAAGCATTACCTGGCAAGTGGGGTCTTGTAATAATAACCTTGTTATAATCGCCTTCAACAGTGATCTTTTTCTCTCTTTATAATACCTTTCAGGATCGTCATTGAATCGTGCATTGCTTGGAGGCATTGCCATTTTTGTGATATGCCCTCTTTTTCTTTACGATTATGGCTTCCAGTCGCTCCGATGGCTCAGGTAAAGAGCGTTTACGTTGGACACAAGAACTGCATGATCGGTTTGAAGAGGCGGTCAACAAACTTGGTGGTCCTGACCGTGAGTTCTTTGATCATCAGGACAGGTTTATCTTTTGATCATCAGGAAACCTGACAACTGATTATTGTGTTTGAACTGGAATTTCCAGGGGCAAAACCGAAGGGTATTTTGAGAGCTATGGGCATTCCAGGTCTGACGATCTACCATGTTAAGAGCCACTTGCAGGTACCGTCAAAGAACATTACTTTCCTGTTTCATGGAATCATGGCGATTCTAATCCTTTGTTATTTTCACAAAATTCCTCAACAGAAATACAGGATATCGAAGTTTATTCCTGAAACACCCAACAGTAAGCCTAAACTACCTTACATTTCATTATTTTCTTATAATATTCAATTATTTATTCATCTGTTTCTCTTGTTTTAGCTTATTTTACGTTATATTTTCTGCAGGAAGCAGGTTTGAGAGAAGTATATCAGAATTATTACCAAACTTCAGTGCAACTTCGTAAGTGCTTGAAATTTTGATTGTTCTCTAGATTCAGATTCTTATGTACATTGGTTAGTGAATGATCGAGTTAGATCCTGATTTCGAGAATTATTCTTGCAGAGGTGCTCAACTTAATGAGGCATTACAAATGCAGATGGAAGTACAAAGACGACTCAGTGACCAACTTGAGGTACCTAAATCTATATTTCTGTAATTTCGTGTCAACTTTATACTGATCATGTTGAGAAATATTTCCAGGTTCAGAAGAGCCTGAAACTTAAGATTGAAGCACAAAGGAGATTCCTGGAGAGGATTGTTGAGGAACGCAGAAACCGAACTGCAATTCCCAAGCCAAGCAAGCCTTTCTCTCCTCTTTGGCTGCCATCTCTGTGTGAAGAATCAGAATCCATGGCAAGAGAGTTTGAGTCTGATTCAGAAGGTGACAACAGAACTGAAATACAGTCTCAGGAAAGCTTCCAAGCTCTTAAGAAGCTTAGGATCGAGAACGATATCGAACCACTTTACAAACTTGACTCATTCAACCCAATTCCTTATAATCAAAGTACGGATTTTCAAAGAGATGCCAAATTCTCATACCCCACAAACGATATCAACTTTCAGTGGAACATGATGACATGCTCGTCCCCTCTTGTGCCAAGCTTCTTCTAAGAATATTCATGGCAGTCTCTGTTAATAATGTGTGCAATAAAAGAATTTGTTGGAGATATTTGGTGGTTTTAGGGTCATTCAAAGGAGCTGATGCACAGATTTTCCGAAGTTGAAAGATCTTAAAAGCAACCAGAACATCCCCTAATTGTTACTAAGAATAAGAACGTAATCTCACGATTATATGATGTGTGATATGTTTGTATCTTCTTCTTTTTAACTACTTCTTTCTCTTCTAATCGAGCTATGGCTTGCTATCAGCCATGGGGTTTTGTTACCGAGCATGCGAGAGTACTCAGCTTGTACCTTAATTTGTATTTTCCCATCAAATACTTCATTTTGTCATAAGAAATTTTTATTTTACGAAAATAATATTTTTTACTAATATTAATAATTACCTAAACCGTTAATATTTATTAATCTAATATCACTGCTTCCTAATATTGGTTCTTCTGACAAATTAACACATCAAATCCTCCGTTTTAGTTACGGTGTTTTAATCTTATTTCATTTAATCTTACCCTACATAAATGTATGGATAAGATTTAATAAAATATGATAGAAACACCGTAATCGGAGCAGGAGATTTGAATGTTAGACATTTTTGTCCCTAGGGACATTTTTTGTCATTTTCCCATTAAGTGGACAATTATTAATTGTAATTTTGATTTTTTAAATAAATTATCGGTTAAGTTGTGTAATTTAATCCAGATAAAGATAATAAAGTGGCCCAATAAATGATCTAAATCAATGGGTCGAAGTTCGGGTAAAAAATAGATCCCTTTTAGTGTAGACTTGGTTCATATCGGTCTTGTGATGGAAAGCCCGATATGGAAGCTATAAATAAAGGTTAAGGTCTCCTGCAGTTGTTGATATCAATCGTAAGCATAAGAATTCTCTGACCTGATAAGAAAGTTTATACATTGAGAAAATTGTAGAAAGGCCTAAACCACGTCCCAGTGATGGATTCTCGTGAAGACGGCAGTGAATTTGAGCTTGTTTCGGCTTCGAAAAGCTCGTTTGAAGTTTCAGAATCGAAATCAGATACATTCCACATTTCTCCATTTTTTATCCTTTCACGTTTGATTGGGGATACGTAAATAAGATACCGTTACGTATTAGACTGAGGTTAAAAAACATAATAACTAAAACTTCTTCCTTTTGGTCGTTTTAATGAGCCGAGTTAGTCGTAACGATCATTTAAGAATTAGAATCTTAAAGTAAACAACATAACTTTGTAATCAGAAATTTAGAATCCTGTTCTTGTCTTGTATTTACTTGTCTGTAGTTGTGGATTTGAGGATACGTGTCATCAATTATTACCTTTTAGTCTCGTAGCAAACTTTAGTTTAAATCGAAGCATGCTTAAAATCAATTAGCTGTAAATAACTCAGACTTTTATAATGAAGTTGACTGTGGTCCTGTTTTCAATCAGCGGATAGTTAATAGCTGATTATATCAGCTAGTTGATTTGATCAGTAGATAATATTAGATGTTTGATAAAATTAACTATTTAATATTAGTTATTGATGTGTAAAATAACTTATGAGGGGATGATTTTATAAAAAAATTATAAGAGCATGAATATTATATTTCTTATTAGTTCGTTGAATATTCTTATAAAAATTTAGATTTAGATATTAAATTTTACAAATATTAAGTTTATAACTTTAATAAAAAGCATAATAATAATAATAATAATAATAATAATAATAATCCAACATTAAATTCTCTATTAATATGAATAATACAGAGAGCTACTTCACATTAGTATATTTTATATAATATATAAATTTTATTATTTAATAAAGTAAAAATATTTATAATTATAATATGACATATATATAATATATAGTAGTTATATACTAAAAAGATTAATTTGATGTGACTCTTTATGTTCAAAAACTTAATATTATGGTATTTTTAAATATAAACTATATTATAAAATTAAATAAAGATTAAAAAGTTTAATTAACCTCTTTATTATATTCTTCCAAACTTCATGACATAATTTTACGATCAAAAAAAGTTAATTTTTGGTACTGCTATCACTTGCAACCAAATTTAAAAGAAATCACTTCCGTTAATACAATTTAATGTAGTAGTGGTAAGTGGATATCGTTCCCACGAAGAATCTTAACGGTAAAGAATTTACGAGTTCAAAACAAAACAAAGTAACGAAATGGGGGGGTTTTAAATTGTGAATTAAATAGAATTTAAACGGAATACGAAAATAACAAATAGCAAAACAACGATAATTTAACAATCAATACAAACGAATCTTGGCTTCCGATCTCCTTCATTATTGAACTTACATTGATCATCGACACTAAAAATAACCAATTTATCAGTTAAGCATTCGTCGTGGTAAATTTCTTTACC
>JANQAP020000117.1:2674731-2694144 GCA_026874005.2 Erythroxylum coriaceum
AATATAAATAAAATAAATTTAGTAAATAAAATATTTTATAAAAATATATTATTAGTCATATTAATTAAGAATATAATAGAAAATAATACTTGTAGTGAAGGTTATTAATGGAAAGTAAAATTTTCACCGCAAAAACAGTTTCCTACCGCAACTCTCTTTCTGCTTATTAATTTCTGCGGTGGCATCGCAATTTTTTCCAACCTCTGATTATTCACCACAGATCCAAACATGTGACTGTGTTTGAAAACTGCAGTGAATAAGTACTTATTCCCATTTTATCGCAGATCTAAACGTAGCCTTATTCTTTATATATGATAGTGAGTTTTGTTTTTTAATAAAAAGGAAATGCTATTACATTAAGATTAATCTAGTTGTAATAGTTTATGTGGTGATTATGTCTTTAGCATCAAAATGACATGAAAACTCAAAATTCACTACTCAAAAAGATGATTTGGTCTTGTATGCTGATAAAGATTATGGTGGCTAAATAGATTTATTTTCTTTAGAAAAAATAAAATTTAAAATATAAAGATTGAAATTTTAAAAAAAGTAAAATAATAAAATGTTTCAGTGTAATTAACTCAGAAATTAAGTTGCAATTGAAAGAGGAAGAAGCATTGTTTGACTCAAAGGTAAGAACATTACTAATGTTTATAATTAGCTTCCAAAAATACTTTTAAACATTGAGTCTCACAAGATAAATGTTTTGAATTTTAATAACAAAATGACATTTTTATCACTAATAACACCATCTATAAAGATTTTCATACTTTAATTATGTAATTTCTTATGATCCTCTTAGGAACCTAACATTGTTATTGACAACTTTTTTTTTTAGCTTTTAGTTTTTTATTTTTTATTTTGGCTTTTAAATAAAAACAACAATCTGGTTGTTGATGTCTAATAATTACATATTATATAAATTCAAGGATAAATTACTTTTATGAATAAATAAATTAAATAAAATTTATTTTAATCTTTCATATAATATTTATTAAAAGTTGTTAGTGAAAATTATTATCTTTATTAAAAATAAATAATTAAATTTTATTTATAAATTAATATTTATTTTTAATACAGTTTAATTATTAAAATAAATTTTATTTAAAATATATATATTTTGAAGATATTTTAAATTTTAATTATATTTATTAAATACAATTAATTTATTTTTAAAATTTAAAACTTACACTAAAATTTTTTGTAAAAATAAAATTTGAATTAAGTTATCGCATTAAATTATTAATATTTATTATTAATAATTAAAGTTTAATGATTAAATAAGATAGTAAATTAAATTATTTATAATTATTATTAATAACTAATATTAAATAATTAAATAATATATATTTATTTGATATTAAATTATATTATACAAATAAAAAATAAAAACAAAAACAAGAACATTTTTTATTATTTTCAAAATTTGTAAAAAATGAAAGAAACAAAAATTTTAAAAAGAAATCATAAACTCGAACAAACAATATTTTTTATTGAATTTAAAAACAAACGCATAAACAATATTCTCCTACTTATCAGAGTGAAGGCAAACCATTTATAGCTCGGTCCGATTCGAAGTCAATAAGTTTGATCACATTTTGAGTTAGGGTTGAATTTTTAAAAAATTTTCAAGTTTCGGGTCATATTGACTCCAGTTATCATTGGACACACCCAATTCCAAATCCACCTCGAAACACGAATGGCTTTGACTAAATATATATTTTTTATTTTAAAAAGCTATAAACAACATTGTTTTTAAAAATTTTCGATCGGGTCATACTCGGACTCAGGTTACTTGATCTTACAGAACCCGATCAAAAATTCAAAAATTTTAAAAACAACATTATTTTTAGTTTTCTAAAATAAAAAATATATATTTAATCAAGGACCAATCGTGTTTCGAGCTGGATTCGGACTTGGGTGTGCCCCCAATGATGACTGCGACCAACCCACTATTTCCATAATCCCCAAAAGGAGCTGTGTGTCAAAAGAATTGAAACTCTGTATGTTAGTATTTAAGCTTGATTTAAACGTGTGCGCTCTTTGTGTCTATTCACTATGTTACGTTTTGAACAAGGCAACAGAGAAGGGTGGTACGTCCAAGTCATAATTGGTGTCCTCCTACTAGTCTACAACAGCCTTCTTTTGTGGTGAAATGCAACATTAGGTATTACCTAAACCTAATGTCCTATCGCTCTCCATGAATAGCCATTTGATAGCTTCTTTCCATATAAAGTAGATGTCCATAAAGAAACGTGGGTTTGGTAAATGGACATGTGACAGTGACACAGCTACAAACAACAGAGGGTTGATCAAATTTCCAACCAAACTAGAGATGCAAAATATGGCAACTTCTGTTAGCCGTACTTGCTCAATTTGACCATCCACGGAGAATTTACTTGTTTTCAATGTGTCGGTTTATCGATCAAGTTTAAGCCTAAATTAATTCAAGATTTAATTATTTTAAATACAATAATATCATTTTATTTAAAACATTGGACTTCGGGTAAGTTTGAGATTGGGCAGCCCAAACTCGAAACTAATTAAAAAATAAATTATTCTTTATCTTTAATTTTTAAAAATTTATTTTAAAAAAATTAGCAAAGAACTAGCTCATGGGTCAGTTCATTATCATCCCTAACTATACATACATACATGCAAAGATCATCAAGCTAGCTCTTTTGAAGGGAATGGTGTCGGATTTTAGTAAATTATTGGATATGATTTAGTATATGATTTAGTAAATTATTGGATTAATGGTAAAAAAATCTGAAATTTTATTAAATTTTATAATATCAATTCAAACTTATAAATGTAGAGCAAAAATAGTCTAACTTTTAATTTTTAGTAAAAATAGTCTGACATTAAATTCTTTTATTAATTTGTACGACTTGGAAATTATTTTTGTCACGTTATTGTCATATGTTGTATTTATGTCATTAAGAATTTTATTATTTAATAAAATAAAAATATCAAAAATTGTAAAATTATTATACACTCCTTCGTATCTTTTACTTCAAAATCATTAAGAGTGTTTAATATTTTTAATTTATTAATAATAAAATCAAATGTGACATAAATACAATATATAGCAATCATGTGGCAAATATACTCAAGGCCAGCCCTCGTCAATTTTTTAAAATTAAAAATATAAAAAAATTATTTTTTAATTAGATCCGCATTTGAATTGTCTAGATTCAGTCTTATCCGAAACTCAACTCATTTTAAGTAAAATGATGTTGTTGTCAGTTTGAGTATGAGCTTGACCTATTTAAAATAACTAAATTTAGGCCCGTGGGTCAAAAATTGTCATCCCTACACATTATCTACATTAACAGAGAACTTAACGTCTATATATATTTTTATAAAAATTGAAAGTTGAAACATTTTAATAATATTTTTGAAAGTTCGAGTTAGTATTGTAAAATTGAGTAAATTTTGATTTTTTTGTAATTAACCCTAAATTATTTAATAAGTTAATGATTCTGATAAATTTTTATTTTTAGTGCATCTATTTTCTTTTTCCTGAAATTACAAATGCAATAGCTGAACTTTCACGTGCTATGAAGAAAAACAAAAGGAATATCATTTATAATTCAGACCTTATCTTGATTCAAACCATTCGTTTACTTTCTTCAATTGGCAAGGCAAGTGTTACAAATTGGCTACAAGTTGTAAAACAACTACAGTACAGCCTCATCGCATGATTTGACAATATACCCAACATTGGGCAAGGCCATTACTTGAAAGATAAAAGCAACTTGTGAATTGCTTCAAACTTCACCCCCTCAGAGACCCTGTTTTGTGCAATAATTGTTGATCTAGACAGGCATAGCGTATGGCTACAATAACTATGTAGCAATAGCAAATGGAAGTTGAGTTGATGAGAGGGTATTGGATCAACATCAATACATTCTTGGAAGAAAAGAAAAGTTATCTAGATGTTCTTAAAGATTCAACTTGTTGCTTCCCACAAGGACCTTTTGTCCTGATATAAAGTCTGTATTCGTTGAATGTCATAGGAGGATAAAGTGCTGGCCTGTCCTTAGTCACAAGTTGCTTGCAAGGTTCAATGAGCGTGTCACCTTTAGGGTTGTAGAAAAAGGCAAGAGACACACGATCTTGTGCTGAGTTGACAATTACTCGATGTTCCACACTCTTGTAAATAGCATTGCTCAGAACCTGTAGGATAACATGAAATCATTTAATTCTTGTTAGTCCCAATCAAGAATTCTTTTTATATTGGTAGATTCATCGAGTCGAGTAAATAATTTGACGAGGAAAAAGAAGTGTGACCTGAATTTGGTCTCCTATGTTGATGACAAAGGCATTAGGGACTGGCTTAACAGTGATCCAGCTACCACCTTTGAGAACTTGTAAACCTGCCACATTTTCGTCAGGAAAGAGAATGGCCATCCCACCAGGATCAGAGTGTGATGAGAGGCCTAATGTAAGTTCTGGTTGAGGACACTTTGGATAGGAATTAACTCTCAAGCATGCACCAACATTGTCCTCTCCTCCAAAAGCTTTTGTAAGGTAGTCCTCTTCAAGTCCAAGGTTTGTGGAGAACACCTTCATCAACTTCCCACCAAGTTCAACAACTTGCTTTCCATATTCTGATACCAATTCCCTGCAAGTGGAAGATTTTATGATTTGTTTTTCTAATTCAAGCCCAAATGAAAAACCCTTTTCGTCATAGAGGAAGATATTAGAGTCTTAGTTGTTGTTGAGTCTCGATTAAATTAACCTTTTGTTATTCAACATGTGCATGCATGCAATTTTGTTTACTTTTTAAAGCGCCGACATGCACGCGTTGTTCATAACGCAAACATGGACAAGTGAAAAGTACTAAATAAGTAATCAGTCAAAGTAAGAGGCAAGCAAAGCAAGCAACCCGTGAATAATACCAACTTGCAAGTTCAAAAGTTGGAGATCAAACTCCATGGTTGACCAAGTCAGGCCAGAGGTTTCAAATAATGTTCTTAAAAACTGAAGACGGAATCAAAATTTTCCCTAAATGAAAATTTTCTTCCATTTATCAGAATCCTTAACAAAACCAGATTCGATCATAAAGATTCAATCATATTACCTGCAAGAAGCTGGAATGGCAGGCCATTTGTTCTTGTCCACGAGTGAAGTGGGCATGTAATTAAGAAAGAAATAGTCACTCCAATCCAAGCACGCATCTCTCTCTACTCCCAGACGACTACCATAACCCTCATAAGTACAAGGACTGTTCGCGTACTCTTCTTTAACTTCCACAGGCAAGTTAAAGAACTCACGCCAAACCTCTCTCGTTCTCTGCATGAGTTCATGACTCACTCCATGGTTTATCACCTGAAAGAAACCCCATTCACGACAAGCACTTGAAACTTTTTTAAGGGCATCGAAGCGAAGGCTTTGGTTGTCAGAGAACACGTCCTGGAAGTCAATGACAGGAATGTTAACATTTGTTGCAGAACCTGAAGATGTTCCTGTAGGCCTGTGAGATTGTGGCTTCACATAACGTTGTGGGATAGTTCTTATGCCCCTCTCCACCAGAGATTGGACTCGAACCACCGGTTCAGGCCAACTTTGTAGACAGTTTATCATTTCTTGTTTCTTCTTCAACAGATGAGATCAAGATGGTTTATGGTTTTCACAAGACCGTGAAATATATGGGAATATATAGAGATAGATAGCAGTAGAAGATAGATATATGCCAAAAAAAAGCTTGTTCTTGTGGCTATGGTGTTAGTGTATGTGTGTGTGATGAAGTTAGAAGCATCAAGCACGTATATATAGACAAATTGGTGTAGCCAAATCGGCGCCGTGTAGCACTTGATTTGTTCATCACCACCATTACCTTTCATAATAAAATCTAAAGAATTTATAGTTCAGTAGCATGAGTGTTTTTGGAGTCATCCACGGAAGCTCTAGTGGGGGCAGCTCTTCTCGGCATTGATCTTGTTGTCATCTGTTTCTCTTGCATTCACACGAATTATTTGTATGATTACGTTTACTATGTTTAATGATTCAATTCAACCAAATATGTCAAATCAATTATTTTCCAAAGTCTTATAAAGCATATATGCATGTGAATTGTTATATGTTATTTTCATTCCATTTATTACTATTATATTTCTTTTGGAACTAATCCTTCTACTAATTAGAGATAAGGCTTTGAATTGTTATATGTTATTTTCATTCAATTTAATACATTATACTTTTTTTGGAAACAATCCCTCTACTAATTAAAGGTAAGGTTATAAATTGTTATATGTTATTTTCATTCAATTTAATACATTATACTTTTTTTAGAAGTAGTCCCTTTACTAATTAGACGTAAGGCTGCAAATTGTTATATGTTATTTTCATTCAATTTAATACATTATACTTTTTTTTGGAAACAGTCCCTCTACTAATTAGAGGTAAGGTTATAAACTGTTATATGTTATTTTCATTCAATTTAATACATTATACTTTTTTTGGAAGCAGTCTCTTTACTAATTAGAGGTAAGGATACGTAATACTGAATCTCTTCGTACTCTGCTTGTCAGAGGAATTTCTACTGGATGTTGTTTTTGAATTTTATTTTCATTAAATTTCTAAATCTTATAAAAGATATGAATTATAGATTATTGTATATACAATTTGTAAGTTGAAAATTAAAAAAAAAAGTTGATGTAATTATTATCATAAAGAATCATAATGTATTAAAATACTCTTAATTACCATAAACAAAGTTCATTTAAAGTCATTTAAAATTTATCTTAATTTGATACTTATATATATATATTAGCTATTTATTTCATAATATTATTCTTCTTTTATATTTTCTTCAATTTTTGTTGTAATTTCCTAATTTAAATCAATTTATATCTCTTATCATCTTAGTAGAAATCTCGTTGAGACGCAGAATTGGGGAATTTATATCTCTTATCCTAGATACTCAAAGATCAAAATTTCAAAACATAAGTATATATAATTTCTGTTACTCTCTCCTTTTCAAAGGAAGCAGATGATTTAATTGATACTGACCCTTTATAGTTGAGTTTACAGTGATATGAGTTGGGTATATTCACCATAGAAATTTATAATTGCTTCTGCTTGGCTTCAGTGCTTTGGTGGCTTCCGTTTGGATCTTACCTTACAATATGGTTTGCTTTTGACTGAGCACTTTCTATGTTTTTGCTGATTCAGTGATGGGTCTCTTCCACTTATCTCTTGAGGGTTGTTTTGTTAGCAATAAATCATGAAGGAAATTAGAAAAAATCAATTAAAATTCAAATAATATATATATATCATTACTTGAATTATTAATCTGTTAAATAATTTGATTTAAGTACAATTTTATATTTTTGAAAAAGTAAGAATAATTATATGTATTTTTTAATTTTAAAATTAGACCAATAATGCTTAGGTCTTGCCACAATTGGATAGGTATGGATATAGAGATAGGAACAGAGAAGAAAAAGCAAGTAGGAGACAAGGATTTGCATGGTAGTGGACCAAATTATCTTGAGGAAAATAATGGTTGGTGGAATCTAGGTGTTGCAACTTTACAAATTATCTTACTTTAAAGGAAAAATATAATAATAATAATAATAATAATAATAATCTTAAAGTTCTAGTTGAAAGATATATAATCAGATGAAGATTAAAAAACACAAATTTATTTTGAATATTTTAAAAAGTTTGAAATTAGTAATTATTATTATCAATATTATAATTTTTAATTTGAATTAAAATCAACGATAACATCAAGACAGATAAATATCGACGACGACGACGACGACGACGACATCAACCAATTAAAAATTTTCTTGATATATGATCTTAAATAGTAGAAAATTTGTTTTCGAGTGACTCATATGGACTGATAAATATTTATACAATAATAATAAAACTTTTTTGTAATATAGAAAAAGGATTAATTAGGTATTAATAAATGTAATATTTTAAAAATAATTCATAAATATTCAATAATGATAAAATCTAATATTTTTAACATCAAAATATTAAAAATTATTTAAAAATTAAAAAAACTTGGAACTTGGTCTTATCTTTTTGCTTTTTTTCTTGCTTTGTATTAAAATAATTGTAAGGAATATTTATTAATATTAATTGACTAAAGCAGTAAAGATCATATTGTGAGACAGTGAAGTGACCAAATTGGGATGACACTGAGCTGGAATTGAATTGGAAGAGCAAGACCACACATTATTTTAGTTTGGCCGACACCAGTAGATCTCCACTTTTCAGGGTTTACGTATTTTTATTTTCTTTTAATCACGTGCAAAATCGTAATTTCCCACGTGCTCCGCACCAAATCGTCTTCGTCGAGAACTTCTTTCTTTTTTCTTCTATTTTATTGTGCTTTGGAGTCTAATTTCGCTTTCTCGTTGTACTAAAGTACTCATTATTTAATTAGTCCAACCTTTATTTCCCATTTGTGAAATTAAATATTATTAAAAAACCAGACAAAAGTTTCGTAGGTTATCTTATAATGTTTAACCTTTTAAGATATTTAATTATTTTAAATATTTAAAGATATAATTGTCGATTAAAAAACTGAATTGGTTCAACCGATTTAACAGTAAAAATTTTGAACTGATATTTTCTAATTCAGTTTACTTTAATAACTCTTATTATTAAAAATCTATCAATTTATTAAGTAATTACTGTAAATAACAGTTTCAAATTTTAAATTTTTTGTTTTAATCAAAGGGTATTTTTTATATATTCAATTTATTTTAAATTAATAAAAGATATTAATATATTTTCTAAGGTTGAGAGTAAAATAATTATATCTCTTTTAAGATTTAAACTTTTATTTTTAAATATTATATTTCTCCGGGGCATGATCAATAATTGAAAAAATCAATTAATTCGGTCTAAAAGTTGACAGATTTGTTAATTAATTAGATAGTTTTGTAAATTATCAATTTTTATAAATAAAAATAAATTAATTAATTTTCATTTAACATTCTTCTTTTTTTAATTCTTCGAAACGTAAAGACAGTTTCCTTTAATTATATTTCAAATTTTTTAATTTTATTAAACAGTTAAAACTTCTTGTCTTATCGATTTAATTTCCGATCCAATTTTTAAAACATCGAGGTCATTCAAAAATTCTTAGGTCTAAACCTTAATTCTCATAAATTTTATTAGGTATTTCATATTTTTTGTAAAAAAATGCATAAACGAATTTTCATACTAATTATGACTTTTGGAGTTCAATATTTTGCACTTAAAGCCTTGAATCACGGCACAAAGATTTGTCCAACCAATTGTGGAACATGACAGGCTAGATTCATCTCCTCATAAACGTTACTTATGCATCAAAACAAATACAAATCGAAGTCATCGCCCCAATATCTACGTACTCAAATCAGTTTTAGTCATCTTTTTGAACATATGACATTATATATATATATATATATTGAAGATAGTCTTTATTTTTTATTTTCAAATTTATATAATAATTGCATCAATGATATCAATAGTCGTATCAATTTAATATAAGAGCACGTAAATGTTAAACTGTGGGAACTAGAATTTCATGAACTAACAATCGAGCTATTCACTCATCTAGAAGATTGCACCATTCAATACTATTATCAAATCAGTTAAAGATTGAATAAAATTGAAAATTTTGAAAATGATTGGAAGATATTAACTTTACGTATTGGAAATATAAGATTAAATTAAAAATAGTTAAACAAAATTAATTGGTTTATAAAATTGGTCGATTAATTAATAAACTGATCAGTTTTTAACAAAAAATATTATTAAACTAAATCAAAACAAAAGATTAAAAAATTGACCAGTTTAAGATTTTTTTTGGTGAAAAGAGGGACGTCAGCCTAAAGTATTAAAAAATTAAAATTACACAGGGCATAATCGGGGTATGGTGACCCCCATAGCATCCCCATACAAGAAATAGGTTAGCCCTACCGAGCAGTGATCAAGCTAGTGATAACCCAGGTCAAAATTAAGCGCATAGTTTGTGAACCAATCAGCACATTTGTTCCCCTCCCGGTATATATGTCGGAACACCACTGTTCAATCCTTGAGCAGGAGGTTTCGGATATCCCTCACAAGAGCTTCATTGTTTCATCCATATGGAGAAGTCGACTGTAAGAGCTTCACAGCCACCTCTCAGTCTAGTTCGAGTATCATCCTTTTGATCGAATCGATTCAGTTTTTAAAATACTAGTATTTATTTTAGTATGATCCCTTATTTTCCTAATAAATTATTAATCGTTGCTTGAAATTTTGAAAGCAAACCTAAAGAAGAGATCTTGAAAAACAAACAAGAACAATGTTATATGAAAAGTCTACTAAAAAAAAAAGAATTTTTAGTTATATAAATAAGATGATAATTAAAAAAGTTGATTTATTTTATTTTCTTATCGATATAATTATCACAAACATGTCACGATGACGTCGATAATCTTTTATACATAACCAAGTCTTGCAAGTACTAATTAAGTTATCAGTTTCAACTATTATATTCACAACCTTAGTGTAGGTAATCCGAATTTAGACTTAATAGCTAATTTAGAAAATTTAAAACGTGACTAATATCATGTTCATGCAATGTCAAAGCATTCGTCTAAGTCTAGAATAAAAAAGACAGTTCTTGACATTAAAGCCTTGTAATTTGAAAACTTGATCATCCCAAAGGTTTACTCAATCTTCTAAACTCTCTCATTTTAAGATATTGTTGGCTTTTCAATTTATAGATAGCACGATCCATACACGCATGCAACGAGTAATTCTATGCATCATTGTCAAGAAGAAGTTGAGTTCCAAATTAAGCATTGTGAATACTAGCAAAACAACAATAATAATCAAACCAATCGCTAGTTATTCTAAATTGTATCACAAAATTTTGATTTATATTCAGCAACAATTTGATAAAAAATCTCGTTTTCAATAATACGTAGTTTATCGTTAAGTAATAAAGAGATTGTTTTTGAATGACCTTCATAAAAAAAATAATAATAAACTAAAATAATACGATAAAGATTATAAAAATCGTTCATTATAGAAAATTTGATTTATATTCATTGGTAAAAATTGGAGATTGAAATTTTAGTTTCATTCAAGTAATATATGTCTTTACAATTTAAATTTTAGTTATTTGTTTAAAATAAAATATTTTAATTTTGATTTTAATAAAGAGAATTATTGGGTTAAATTGTAATTTTTTATTTTAACCATAATAATAAAGTAAATTGTAATTATTATTAGAATTTTTAATAGAGGTAGAGTGTAGAGCTCATTAACAAGAATTGAGCTTGGGTCATTGATAGTTGACCCTCACCACTTATAAACTCTTTAACATTTTTATATTTAGTCAATATGGGATACTCTAATACTCCCCCTCAAGTGCAATTGAGACTGGACATCCAGTTGTCCCTTGAAATAAAAGTTGCGGTAACCAAATCGAGCCATTGGGACTGGACTTCTAAACAGACAATTTGAAAATTAATAATCTGGACCAAAAAATTTAAAACTATTTAATAATTTTAAGAATTAATAATGCTACATTGTGGGAGATTAAAGTCAAAGGTTATTTATATTTGATTTGTATTATGTTCTAGATAAGAAGATGCCCATTCTTTGACCTAGTTTCTTCTAGTAACAATCTCATTTGGTATGAATATATACTAATTGTTTCGTTAAATTCAACAACTCGATCTAAAATTCAAGGGATAGCTTTAGGTGATGCATTGAATCTATAATATGTTTTGTGTTGATCAAGTCTTGAAGAAAGTTCCTCAGTACAGCGACTCGAATTAAATACACTGGTGAATTGAGGATTAAAATAGGAATTCTTAAAGATGGAAACAAGAAAAAAAGACAGGAAATTAAGTGATCACGAAGAGATTGTAGTTATCTAAAGTACATGTAATACGGATGTTTTAAAAGTTGAATCAATTTGGCCAATTTAATAATAAAAATCTTAAATTAACTAATTTTTTAGTTTGGATTTGAATTTTTTGGTTTAATTTAGTTTAATAATTTTTGTTGTTGAAAAATGATCAATTTATTAATTATTTGGTCAATTTTTATAAATTAATTATTTTTATAGAATAAAATAAACTGATTAATTTCATTTATTAATCTCTTTTTTCAATTAAACTTTAAAATTTTCGATAGATAAGTACATTTTTTTTTCAAATTTTTTAATTTTATTAAATTTTGCCGATTTTATGACGATCTAATACAAATTGAATCTTTTAAACTTTATATCTATCATAGAATCAAATATCAACTGCATATAATAAATATATCTATTTTTTAATAATTAGAAAACCAAATTTCCATAAATTGAATTACGTTTTTACTTCATTATTGTTAAATCAAGTGCAATGGCAACAAAAGGATTTGCAATAATTTAGAATAATATTAATTAAATATTTGTGTACATAAATAGAGACTTAAAAGGTATAAATTATTATAATTGTCTAATAATCAAACTCGATAATTTACACGATGAATCTCATTTAACTCAACTTAAAATTTAATTTGTTTTAAGATTTTGTTTGATTGAATTAAATTATAAATATCGACAATTTATTTAATAATTTAACTTGATTCAACTTAATTTCTTAATTTTTAATGAAATTTATTCAATTAAATCAAATCAAACCAAATTAAATAGAAGTGGTTTGATTCTATTTCTATTTTTTATTATAATTTTGAGTTTTGTTTTTTCTTTTTCAATTTTTGTTTTTGTTTTAAATAAAAACAAAAACATGTTTAATTGTTAATGTCAATGTTGTTATATTTTTATCACTAATAATAATTAATATTAGATAAAATTTAAAGCTAAATTATTTTTAATGAAGTAAATTTATTCTAATATCTTATATAATATTTATCAACAAATTATTAATAAATTTATTAAAATTAATTTTTTATTTATAAATTAATATTTATTTTAAATATATTTTAATTATTAAATCATTTTTATTTGAATTTATATATTTTGAAGATATTTTAAATTTAATTATATTTATTAATAATTATTAAATTAAATTAATTTAACTAAAAATTAAATAAAATTACTAAATAAAATTAAATTATTCATAGTTCTTATTAATAATTAATTTTAATTAAATAAATATATAATATTAAAATAAAAATTTTATAAATAATTAAATAATGTATTTTTAATAGATAATAAATTGGATTAAAAAACAAAAATAGAAACAAAAATTACTGTTTTATGATGATTTTGATAAATTTAAAAAACCGAAAGAAACAAAAATTTGAAAAATAAACTAAAATTTCAAACAAATAAATTTTTTTACTAAATTTAAAAATAAAATAGAAAATCACAAATAAAATAAAAATAGAAACAGAAGTTCAAACAACTCCAGACATATAAATCACTGCATGAAATCTTCTGTGCCCATTATGATGAACTAACTCTCTATCGTTAAATTTTATTCACATATTTATATAAACTCTATATAAATATGTAGATGAGATTTAATAGAATAGAATAAGAATTAGATTAACGGTATATGATGCCACGTATCAATATCTTTTTTATATCCTACTTCTCCAAGCTGAGTGGTGGGAATTCCAAGTCCCAAGAATCTATGTTGGAACTTGCCTAACGACTTTAAGAACATAAATTTTAAAAAACCTATTGGTGAACAAAATTATCGCAACCTTAAATTATCAAAGAAATATGGAAATTCGAAGTCGGCTCAAATAAATACAAAGAAGCTTGGACCCGACCACGCCCCAATCATTCAATTCTCCATTAAAGCACAAGAGCCATATGTCTAGATCCTGTACCCAAAAAAGAAAAAGAAAGGTAGTTGGGCATCACTAGCTCATTTATTATTGCTTTTAATGAAAAGTAAATTTATTTTATAAATACTAACTTTATTTATTTCAATTTGAAGATGTGTTTTAAAGTAAAATACTCCCAAATTGTCACTTATGATGTAAAAAGTTATACTTTGAAACGTATAATTATCATTTAATACAAAACGAAAAATTTTGAAGCAAACTAATATGAGATAAATTATACTTATTATGAACGTTTTAAACATTAAACCTCTTATTTTATCGATTTAACCTTCAATCCGATTTTTATTGGGCTTGTATTGACTTTGATTACCATATTCACTCAATAATCATATAACAAATCTATAATTTAGAACTTTAGGGAATAGGATTGGCTATGCCTATTGATACCATTTGACAAATTCTTAATAACATGCACATCCTTTAATGAGTTTTTCTATATCTTTTACCCTATTTATCTTTATTAAACAATTTGACATCCATGCAAAATGTGTAATATGAGTGAATGTGCACAAGTTTTACAAGTAACTCTTCATCACTCTCCTCCATATCACTACCAGTGCTCTTCGCATCATTCCCAACTCAATCATAATTTCCATCACTCGGCTAGTCCTTTTTGACCAAAGCATATAAACTTTAGGGAAATTGGATTGGTACCCACAAAGTTTGGTCCCTATATGTGACTAAGTTTTGGGTTGGCATGTCTCTTCGTTAGAAATCAATTGGTCCCTTAGTGTACTTACATGCTAGAGAA
The DNA here is from genome assembly GCA_026874005.2 of Erythroxylum coriaceum. Lineage (NCBI taxonomy): Eukaryota > Viridiplantae > Streptophyta > Magnoliopsida > Malpighiales > Erythroxylaceae > Erythroxylum > Erythroxylum coriaceum. The sequence goes on from JANQAP020000117.1 coordinate 2,689,307, forward strand.
AAAAGATAAATAAATAAAAAAACGGCTACCACATGAATAATGAGATATTGACTTCCTTGCCAACAAGTCGATAAGCACAGAAATAAAGAAATCATATATCAATTTTCCACATACTCACTTTATATGCTTCTCTTATATATTAGAAGTATTCAAAGAAAACTGACTATTCATAGGTATTTAAGTTCAAACGCACACGTAGTATAAATTAATAATAATACAAAATATCAATAAATACATATAACTAAACATATAAAAATATGTATAATATAATATGTATTAAACAATATCTTTTATTTACCAAAAAAATTTAAAAAGTTAGTATTAATTAGTTCGAGTAGGTTAATTTTAAATTAATAATATATTTATGAGATGGGTAGTGATTATTTTTAAGATTCTCTTTTTTTAGAGTTATAAAATTAAATAATTTATGTTCTACTGTCTTTTGGTACACTTTTTTTTTAAACGGAGGAACCACAGTTGTTATATTTTGAATGTATACTGGGTAAATTTTCGGATTGACATAATAGTCTGCAAATCACAATAATCAGGTACTCCGCACTAGACAAACCCTGTACAACAAATTCAATTGAAGAAATATAGGTAAGAGAATTCGAACACAAAATTTTTTGGCTCCATTTTTCTCACTCTACTAACCTGACCACCCTTAAAGAGCGTCTTTTAGTACATATTTTCTCTTCTTATCACATTACCATTATTCGATTCTATCTATGATTCCTAGTTTTCCACTCACCAAATCCACAAAAAAAAAGAGTGCAGTACTAATTGACTTGAGTGGATCACTTAATCTTAAATTAATAACATATTTGGAAGTACATGATTAAAGAATCATGTGATGAGTACCGATGATTTGATTCTTTTCCATAATTAGATTCTCAATTTTTAAAGTTTTAAAATTAAATAATATATAATACATAATACATAATTAACGAATTATGTGATGTTTACCGAATATTGTTTTAAAGTAAGGTTTTCATTTTTTAGAGTTTTAAAATTAAATAATTTATATTTTATTATCCTTTTGTAAATATGTTACCTTTTTGTTAAAAGTACGCAGAGTCTAACTTGCAGGAATCTGGAAAGGGTCATAATTTACGCAATCTTTTCTTTGTATTGTTACAAAAAGACTGTTTCTGTTACTTAGACCTATGATCTTATGTTCACAAAGGAGTAACATTATCAAATGTTCCAAAGCTCACCTTCGTATATTTTGGTCTTATCACATTTATGGTATTCTATGGTAACTAGTTTTCTACTTATTAAATCCAATGAAAACAATGAAAAGAGTCTAGTATTACACATTTGAATTAATAGCATCAATTATAAAAAATTTAACTGGTTCAGCCGGTTCAACTATAAAAATTTTGAATTGATTGACTCTTATGTTCGGTTTTAAATTTTTTAGTTTGATTTATTTTAATAATCTTTATATTAAAAACTTACCATTTTATTAGTTAATTAGCCAATTTTGTAAATTAGTTATTTTTTCTTTTAGCTGTCTCTTTTTTTAATTAAATTTTAAATTCTTTTATGGGTAATTTCAATTTTTCTAAATTATATTTTAAAACTTTTAGTTTTATTCAACCTTTAACTAATTTTATAACAGTCTGATCAAATATTGTAAATCTTAAACTTATTAACGTATCGATTCAACAAGAAACATGAAAAAAAAGCAGCTTTTTGAGCTTAGTCGGAGTTGATATTAGTGTCAAAGTTGTATTTGATGTGTAAAAGTAATCAAATCTTCTATTCTAGTTATGGTATTCCTCTCATGTTCTATAAAATCTTATCCACATGTTTATGTGAACTTAACATAAATGTATAGATAAAATTTAATAGGGCAAATTGGAATAGAATAAATGAGTTGATGTACAAAGTTTGTGCATCATTGAGTTGATATTATAACCAATTGATGAATCAAAAGTTGTAGGTAAGCTCCAAAAAGCTTGAGATTGGTCCCAGCCAAATTGATTAATAATAATTGCTAAAATCCATTTTGTTTGCTCCAATCATTTGACCCGACTAACAAGTAACAACTCTAAAGCTGCGCCTAACAAGACGGGATTAGAATAGATTTATGGAAAGAGGATCTGATGCCGCTAACAAGACGATAACTCCATTAATGAAAACTTCCTCTTGGACTCAGAAACTAAGTAACACGTGCAATATACTTTTAGGATACAAGAAATAATAAGAATTGGTAGTTGATGTGAAGTTTTTAATTTCGGCGTTGCAGCAACTTTAATTGTGATGGAATATCGAATGATGGTTCAGTAGTTGGTCCCCTTGTTTTCGTAATTATTTATAATATTACTTGTAATTATATTTATATTATTTTAACTTTTAATGATTAAAAAATCGAATAAGTTCTGCTTGACTGATTTTATGAGTGTTTAATATCGGTTAAATTTTTAAACTCTAAATTTCTTATATTAACGGAACTCTAAATTTTTTATATTAACGGTTTAACTTCTGATACAGTTTTTAAAACATTGATAATTTTTATAATTATTTGTAATTATAAGGTATAATAAGTCACAAACTATTAATTTTTTAAGATTTTTCTTATTTAATGTATAATCTTTAAAGTTTTTAATTGAGTATCTGAACTGTTAAAAATCAAATAACCCAGGTTAAAATATTATCTTTATTAATATAATTAACAAAATATGTAAAAATTGATATTTAATCTCATATAATTTTGAGTATTAAATAAGTGATTCACTAATGTATTTATTACAGGAGATTCAAAAATTAAATTTTAAATTGAATTGATTGATTTTTAAAAATAATAGTTATTAAAGATTAAATATTAAAATGAAAGAATTTTAAAAAGTTTGGCAATTTTTAATTTATGATTCCTAATTATATTATAACTTACAATTATAATTAAATTCTTTTATGAATATGAAATTGTTCTTAAATTTTTTTTACAATTATTTTTTTTTCCAAATTTAAAGTCCAAAAATAAGAAAAATCCTAATATATAAAGAAATACATTTTTTTATTTTTAGTCCTCCATATCATTGTGAGCTGTTTTAATTTTGCTAGACGACAAATCTATACCTCCCACATCAAGAGGTAAGGGAAAGGGTCGACAACAATGAGCAAAAAGGGTCAAATGCATATATCCACATCCGTTGTGTAGATAGTCACTCGTAAGAGTGGATATCTTTTCCTTAAGATTGTAACTCATTTTAATATTAAAAAGAATACTTGATTAGAAGTTGCACTCAGCGATGACATTTGGGTCGGAGCTTGTCTTTATCTCCTTCTCATCCAGCCCACTCTAAAGTCAACAGGTTAGATTCGAGTTAATCGTGCCTAGGGCCTTGAGCTAAATTGGAGTAAAACCACATAGTTTTGTAAAAAAATGATATTGTTTTATAAAAACTAACACTCTTTTCTATTTTCTAATTTAAAAATTAAAAAATCATATAGGCCAGTCAAGTTGGGCTTCAAGCTGCCTTAAGCCCGGTTGTCTCAGACAGTGTACTAGATTATGTCTTTCACTTAACTTTAAACTATTAATTCGTTAAGTATAATCCAACTGAAAGTTTCCAAAGGGGTGTAATATAGCAAAAACTTGGTTCTGTCGTAATTGCTTGTAATTGCATCTGTCGTATATTATGTTTAAAACAATTGTATCAGCAACTATTAATTTTTCAGCAAAAAATGTTGGTTTATGCCCTACAATCAATCACTTTGGTTGTAGTTTAGTAACAAATTATTTAAAGACATTCTTTATTTTGTACATGTTTAGATGTATATGATAAAGTCCATGGGATAATTATACATTGCAAATGTAATTATAATGAGATTATAATTATGAGATTTATATTACATTTATGTATTATCCCTAAATGTTTCTAGTCATTGTTCTATTAAGATTGAACATTAATAGAACGTAAAAAGACTAGCACACGCTTTGTTTTTCCTTATGAAGAAAGTAGTCAATCTCATAAGCTAAAGTATAAAGATACTTAAATAAACGTGTAGGTGATTGTTAGAGAACAAATTCACTAAACAGACCCGATATGAGAAATCCATTTGGAACATTACTTGTATGTCTATGGAATTCTCATTGTAATGATTGTATAAGTGATTCTTTGATTTGAGGTCATCAAAGTTATCTTGTGTGGGGATTGCTATGTTTTGATACTACTTATAATCTATTTAATCATGGGTCATTTCATTGGATGTAGCATGAACTATATGAAGATAGTTGAATGATCAAGATATGATTCATCACCCTAAAGTAATTAACGAGAATGTTTCGCTGTTCTCAATTAATATTGATTCGGAAAATCCTTAGTCAAAGTGAAATGATGCTTTGTAAAATTTTACAAATGTCATTAATTGAATTGATAGCTAATAGCAGATAACTAATATGATTAGGCTCAAAATAGAGTAGACATTAATTTCATGCTCTATGTCTAATTGGAACATTGTATGATGAATGATTGAATTATACTTTAAAATCATGCACGGAAAGGTTAGTCAAAATCACTTTGACATCCCTAAATATTTGGGTGGTCATGATACGTTGCTAGACGCCAACCTTGATCTATGATTATAAAATTGTTTAATTAGAGAATTAAAGATAAATTAAAAGAAGTTTTAATTTATCTAATTCTAATTATGAATTAAAATTAAAATTTATAATTATTGCCAACATATTTGAGAACCTAATGAGTCTCACATATAGAATGGGTTGAAGAGATCAAAGTTGTTTTAAACAATTTGGACTTGATTGTAAAGATTAAGAAACTTTATGATTAAATATGAGATATTTAATAAATAAGGATCAATATGAGATA
>JANQAP020000117.1:2700655-2720691 GCA_026874005.2 Erythroxylum coriaceum
GTTAAAAATGTTATCACATAAATCATATAATGTATATTTAACCATCAAAACATAACACTCAATTGTGTATCATGCTCGACATATCAAAATCAAATGTACAAACAAATGACTTGAGGGAGTCCCATGGATCGAAATGAAGAAACCGAAGTTTACACCATGAACTAAATGAGTATGTTTCTTAAGAGCTTATGCCACAAGGGGACAGCTGAGAGAAAGCTTTAAGTCAACTTGCACGTGACGAACGAAATGGTATCTTTCTATCCAAACACAAGCAAATTTCGATGCTCAATTCATTTCATCACATGTTCATACTTTCATGCTTCTTGTGCTTTTTCCTCTTTTCATTAATACAAGATGCCGTAACATCTTTTAAGGCTTAACATGATAATAAATCATAGTGCATTTTTCAACAATCGCAATAATTCAAAGTCAAGCAATTAAGCATGCAAGCAAGCAAGAAATCAGCCAACATCTATAATAACTATAAACATATTACCCACCTAATTGATTGTAAGTTCAAACTTAAGTTTGCCTTTCTTCTTGCTCTTGCCTTGGATTTTCTTGGTTTCCTTCAAGCAAACAATTTTTCATTCAAACAAATATACAAATAGAAAATCTATAAAGCTTTAATAATCAAAATTGAGCTTAGACTTAGTCTATCCATGGTTTATCTAGGCTAGAATAACTAAGATCTAATTGAAAATTCATGAAAATCAAAAATGAGTTTCTTAGTCATCTCCTTTCTCCCTTTATTTCCAGCACATGAAACTCATTTTCTCTAGTTCCTTTTTTCTGCCAAAGCAAGAAGAAAAGATGAAAGTTACCTAAAGCTCAGCTAACTCCTCGTCCTTCTTTTTCTTTCTTCTTTTTCTTTTTTTCCTTCTTCCTTTTTCTAGTTTGTTTCCTCCTTCTCTTCTTCTAGTTCCTTCTACGCTTTTCTCATTTCATCTTTCTCATTTCTTTTCTTATTTATTTAAGACCACTTTTTTTCCTTCCAAATTTACCCTTCCACATTTAATTTAATGTCTACTTGCTCTTTTATTCCCTTGTGTCTATTACACACTAACTTCATTCTAACATTTCTATTTAACATATCTATTTAATTTATGCAAATACAAGTAAATAAAATATATTCATGACTAAACTCCAACATATTCTAATTTAATAATTCTGATTTCAATTCATGCTTGCTAAATTAATTGACTAAATTCCAAGAAAAAATTTGGGGTTCAACAAATTAGGTCTAAGCTAAGCTCAACTGTTTTACTTTTTATTTTGAAAACAACGTTGTTTTATTCAACATAACATCTTTTAAATTAATATATTCAGATTTCATGTCGAATCGGGTCATAGAGCTCGAATCTAAATTTGATTCTCGGTCCGAAAGTTAAAAAAAAAAAAGGGCTTAAATATCATGCCTCAACTCATTTATAAGTGTACGACTTAATAGATTAATGTTTACAACTTTTGACTTTGAAAATTATAAAAATTGACTACCAAGACTGTTAAACTATACTTTTCTCAATTAATTATTATATTTTATGCAGTTAGTCAAGTTGTTTTTGTTCATCATTGCTTGGTGGTTTAATTATTTTCAATTTGGGTAGGATTGAATCAAACATGTGTGACTCAGCTGATTCAGAAAACACGAGCAAAAGCTTGGAAATGTGTTTGCATAAAGAATGAAAAAAAAAAGACTTTGAAACTTCGTCAACGATCATGAATCACGAGAGCCCTTAACACGGCAGGCTCTATGGCACGAACACTGAACACACACGTGGTGATATTAAAGAACATGGTAAGTTCTGATAGTTTTAGTTTTGTGTCGATGAATCCAAAGTAAATGGATCAAAGCTGATTTGATCGGATTCGAGCTCGAACTCATACTTAACTATCAAAAAAGATTTGAATTGGAACAGATATTCGAGTACAAAGATGTTTGACCCCAGTTTTTCCTTTACTTCTTTTAAAATTTTAGGCAAGGTTCAAGTCCAAAAGGGCCATATCTTATCTAACATTGAGCTCGAGCTCTTTCGAGTAAACATGGGGAGTGCTTAGTTAATGAGTTTGAGAAAAGGTTAACAGGCAAGGAATGAAAGGTGAGTAATTAGTTATTGATTATTATTATAGGGGCAATAGTTTGATATCTCATTTTTTGGAATCCTCCATACCTTTCATTTTGTAGAAGAATAAAACTCATTCGTTAGTAATGACTCTTTTTTTTAAAATATTTTTAATACTAATTAATTAAATACAATTAATTAATTAAAATATAATCAATTAAATAATACTATTAATTAATTAATTGCATTGTAATTAATTAAAATATAATTTATTAATTACAATATAATTAATCAAAATATAATTCATTCATTCATTAAAATATTGTAATTAAATAATTTCATTATAATTAATGTAATTATAATTAATTAAAATATAATTATTCATTAATTAAAATATTATTAATTAATTAGTTATAATAATTCATTCATTAATTTAATTATAATATTTTAATTAATTAATTATATTGTAATTAATAATTAATTAAAATATAATTCATTCATTAATTTAATTACAATATTTTAATTAATTAATATATTGTAATTAATTAATTACAATATAATTAATTAATTAATTAAAATATAATAAATTTTTATTTCTCAATATTTTTTACAAACCAATCACTGTCAATAGTAATGGTACTGGTAATCATTCATTTCTCTAAACTAACTATCATAATTATAATGATAATATTCATTCTCATTCCTCTCTATATTCATTCTCGTCCTTATTATTATTCCCTCGTACAAACCAACCACTCTCTTAGACTTGACAAATTCTTTTGAACTCGAAGTTGGGTCTAGCCCCTTGAGACAATCCTGAAAGGAGCAACACACATATAACTCTAGTCTCCAATATTGATGGAAGAATAAAGCAAGTCATGTCAAAACTGAATCACTTTCAACGATTTAATAATAAAAAATTTGAACCAGCTAATTTCTTGGTTTAGTTTTAACTTTTTTGTTTAATTTAATATTTTTTATTGTTAAAAATTAATCTTTTTATTAATTAATTCGTCAGTTTTTAAACTAATTAATTTTTATAAACTAATTAATTTTCACTTAACAGTTTATTTTTTTAATTAAACATTAAAATTTTCGATTAATAAGTATATTCTTCTTCAAATATTTCTTAAATTATTTAATTTTATTCAATATTTAACCGATTTTATAATAATCAAATACCGATTAAACCTTAAACTTTTTATTTAATCAATTTAACTTACTGTCTAATTTTTAAAACATTGAATCATAGCTTTCCACCGTAACGATATTTCAAGAACTATAGTCAGGGCTAATTTATTGGGCTAACCAGCAATCCTTAGGCCTAAATGGCATTGTAATCATGAAGATACGATGCATTCAGGATGTGGTCAGGTTACTGTAAAATTACAGACCCAGCTATGTATCCCTGATATGGCTTTCCTTCAGTAGCTTTTCCCTGGAGATACACACACGAAGCACCAGGGAAGTGTGCATACTGCATACTACTCATGTTAATACCAGGGACGTAAGAAATGCAGTTGATGAGAATGGAATGATCGCAATCAGGCTCCATCAGGAAATATTGATCATTTAATCATGGAGGCACAGTGTCAGTGAAAAAAAGTAACTCCACAATCGATACAAAAAGAAAAAACAATCGTTACAAAGCTGCTTCCTACAACTAACACAACAAATGTTGACATTTGTGCGTTTCCATTCTGAATTGAGACGGCATATTTTTGACGCAAATTGTTTCTTGCTTCCTTTTGCAGCATCAGCCAATTGAAAGGTGAAAGTCTGATGAGTTTGGTTGAGAAGCCTGGCAGTTTCAAGCCTCTTTTGCTGAGACGCCTTGAGTGACACCGGCAATGAGGCATGGAAAAGGTGCCCTCTCCCAAAAGATGTTGGCCCCAGTTTGAAGCATTTAACACAAATGTTCCATTTGAACTGACAAGAATATACCTCAGGTCTGTAGACCTTTCTACTTCACGTTGTCAACCAGAACCAATTGCCTAAGGTTGAAGGGGTTAAAAAGGATCGAATCATACCACGAAATGTAAAGGTACCATTGTTATAGAGTTAAACAATGTGAGATAGACAATGAGTACTCGGTGTTCTTCATCCTCGCAAGCTTCAGACGGACAGGGGTATTTGTAATCAGTAGGACCCACCAAACACTTCAAGGAAAAGCAAGTCTAAGATGTAAGTCTGCAATCTAATATTTTCTTTGCATGGATGAGATAAACACAGACCTTTTCCTACATTACTCGCTCCCCAAGTTCAAGGAACCATCCTTCATCAGCTTAATGCTTAGACTGTTGAATCTCCCTCTTGAGTAATGACGAGAAGCTTTCCTCCAATCTGTACCTGTTTTCATCATAGCAACAAATTCGTCGTAGCTGATTTTGCCATCCTGCATGAGGGCAAGCCATGTTAGATTAGATCAACCGTATCAACTTCTAAACCAACAGAAAATTGTTTCCTTCTTGTCACCTTGTCTGTGTCAACTTCTTGAAAGATGTCATTTGCTACATTTATACAATCATCTGCTCCATCTTCCATTAAAGCATCCTGTAGCTCATCCGGGTCAATGAAACCATCCCCATCCTTGTCAAAGTAGGAGAATGCCTTGTGAAGATGTTCATCATTGGCCATCCTCTGGAGATGAAGGGAAACAGCAACAAACTCACCATAGTCAAGTTTCCCTTTCCCATTAGTATCTACCTGTTTCCAAACAAGTTGTCCATTGAAAAATATGAAGAACTGGTGTACACAAATGAATCCAAAATCTTATCTTTGTAGTCTTTTACTAATTTCTCCACCAACAGATAAAAAACCACGCAAGACTGAAATACATTTCCTGTGGATCAGTTGTTGCTACAAGGAGATGCATACACTATGCATGTGAAATGCAAGTATTAATAAAAGCCTTTACCTATAAGAATTAGATTTGAATTGATTCGAAGTGCAAAGTTATGCATGTAAGTCCTATTTACCACCCCAAAATAATTCATCATAGTTTCAGGAAGATTTCACAGAAATTCTGACAACAAAATCCTTATGGATCAATATTTGACAGTATCCATCAAAATGTGTATTGAATCTCTCCGATTAGACAGAAATTGATGTAAGACCATTAATTTATGATTCGATATATCCCCCCATTTAATGATTCCTGTCTGCAAATCTTGGTCGTGGAAAAGTAACATGAACCAGTGTAGACTCCCCAGAAGCAAGAATAGCACACATAGTGTTCCATGGAGTAGTGACCATCTTATACTCTAGTTGTATAAAAGATTTGACTTTTTGAATAAATTTTGAGGTCTAACCTAGAAATGCAGAACATATTAACATGAATTTGCTGCAATGATGCCACAGGTACAGTTGATAAACCCATCAACTTACAGCTTCTATGAGGATTTGAACTTCAGACTCAGCAAGCTGGGAGCCAAAATTTTGTAGTCCAGCTTTCAGTTCTTCAATTGAAATAATACCATCATTGTCCGTGTCCATCTTCTTGAACATATCTTTTATGTCTTCAACTTCTTCAGTAGATAAGAAATCAGCAATAACCTGTTCCAAGAGTCACAATTATCTTGAAAACAGGGAAATAGCGTCCCAGAAAATGAAGATAAAATATTCTGCATTGATAAAAGAACTAACTCTAAGAGCTTTTCTTTTGAATCTATTCATCATGGAAAACTGCTTCAGTCTTGATTTGACAACATCTCCAAGAGGAACATTTGGAGCCTTTTTAGCATTCTGGAGCCAGGGATGCTCTAGGAGTGAAGATAAAACATTAGGTGAAAGATAAACATGTCTAACCACACAATTCATCAGCAAAAAGCTCAGCCTTATTCCTTTTATTGGAACTGTATATTTATATATTTTTCCTAGCAGAGTTAGCAACAATAAGAACCGAATATGAGCTTAGATGAAGCAGTTACACCTCATCATTGAACCAAAAAATACAGTGACAGCCAATACCTTGAAGCAGGTAACAAGAATTTTCAAAAAGCATAAATATAAACCCTAAAGAAATTTTCCGTATATTTGGAGAGACCTCGCACTTTTTTATCATTAGGTAGTATGTTGATCATACAAAACAATATGCCCAAGCATATTTACCATAAGGTAATGCTTCAAAAAATGAAGTGCATGCAGAGTAAGTTAAGAGAAAGAATTCCCAACTGAAATCATATCAAGAATAGGTGCAGCTAACATATCAAAATCACGTGAATTACCTAGCACTTGCTTTGCTGTTAGTCGAAGCTTTGGATCAGGCTCCAACATTTGCTTGATTAGGATTTTAGCACTATCTGAAATATTTGGCCACGGATCCCGTTTGAAATCTATAATACCACGAAGAATTGCCTGTGCAACACCTTGTTCAGACTCTGCATTTAATGGAAGTAAGTTACTCTCAAAGTTTCACCCTATTCAGAGTGAAAAGATCGAAGAGAAGGATGATTGAAAAAGACAAAAACATCATTACCAGCCCAAAATGGGGGAACTCCACACAGCAAAATATAAAGAATGACCCCTGCACTCCATATATCAATTTCAGGCCCATAATTTCGCTTAAGCACTTCTGGAGCCATGTAATATGGACTTCCAACAATTTCAGAGAACCTCTCACCTATGATGTTCAGAATTTTAGTAGTAGAAATGAAAACATTAAGCACGAGCATAATCAAGAAGAAGTGATTAAAGCTTCATGATTTCTGGCATATTGACTACCCTTCAGAACCCTCTTACTAGCAGGTAACCAGGATATCAGTCACTATATCAAAATAGTTGATGTTTTAAAGAAGACATACATAAACTGCAGTTATGCAAAGGTTATGATTGCACTAGTTGTTGAATAAGCCAAAAATAGCATCTTTTAGCCTTAGGTGAACCAATTAAACGCCTAGACAAAATGCTCAGAATGCATTAACCACAAGACTTTGGATTGGTTATTTGTGAAAAATGATAAAAACAAAATTGATGCTGATTGTTTCATCATGCTGTAACTTCAGCTGCTTACCTCAAGCTTCAAAGTAAACCCAATGCTCCAAATCTCTACTGCTTAGAATCAGCCTATCAGACTAAGGAAAGTAGACAAAGCTAGACTCAATTGTTAGACATGGCACCTAGCGCCAATAACAAACTTTCCTATTCAGGATCGCAGTCTATAAAATTGAACAGAACAAAGAGAATAGAACAGTAATCACATAGTGATATGCACATTCTTGTATTGGGTCTGCATCAGCATAGTTTGGTCCACTTGCAAATTGAACAGAACAAAGAGAATAGAGCAGTGGTCACATAGTGAATATCAAATTTCTGTATTGGGTTTGAATCAGAATAGTCAAACTCACCTGGTTTGAAGAATATAGACAGACCAAAGTCAATGGCCTTCAAAGGTGAATTCTCCTTCTTATTGGCGAAAAGGAAATTCTCAGGCTTCAAGTCTCTATGAATAACTCCATGCTTGTGACACAACTGTACAACCTCGACAATCGTCCGCGTCACCGCCGCAGCTGCTCTCTCCGTGTAATGCCCTCTCGCCACAATCCGATCAAACAACTCTCCTCCTTCGCACAGCTCCATAACCAAATGCACCGCATTCTCGTCCTCACACGCCTCTCTCAAGCTCACGATGCTCGAATTCTTCGGCAAATGCTTCATTATCGCGACTTCTCGCCTCACGTCCTCGACATCAACCGCCGTCCTCAGCTTCCTCTTCGAAATACTCTTACACGCGAGCAACTCCCGGCTGCTTCGATCAATACATAGATAGGTGACCCCAAACTCTCCCCGTCCCAGCTCCCGATCCACTAGGTACTTCTGTTCAATGTTCTCTTTGGTAAAGTCAGTGAGGACAGTTATTGGAGGTTTCTTCCCGGAGCTCGAGTCTTTCTTCCCGTGATCATTTCCGGAAAAGCTCGACTTTACGTCTTCCCTGGCAACTGCCGCCGGAGATCTGCAGCAATTTCCCATAGATACCTCGAATCCTACGGATCTAGCAAGTTAAGGTTTCACTGTTCACATTCTGGAAGGTGAAACCCTAAAACAACAACGGTAGTGAGTGAGTGAGTGAAGAGCCGAGAAGAAGCAAAATGGAGGAGGCTGTGAAATTGGGGACGTGAACGGCGGGTGAGTTTAGCGAAGAAGATTTCGTCCTTTAATAATTATGTAAAATAAATTATAATGTTTTTTATTAAAGATTTTTAGTTGTCGTTTTTAGTTCTGCTTCTGCGACGTTTGTCGGTCTGAACGGCACGGTGTGTAGGAACAATGACTGCGTTTAATTGTCTGGTCGCGTGTTGTCTATATATATTTTTATATTTGCATTCAAGCCCCTCGTTTTGAGTATATTTCTATTACCGACCCAAAATTTCTCTTTTCCTTCGATTTTAGTCCCCAGGAATTCTCAGGAGTTGCATGACCTAAAATGAATATTTGCATTTAGACTTTTTGAGAAGCATTCATGCTTAGGGATGGCAAAGATGACCCAACCCGGTGGACCATCGGACCATCGACATGCCTATTCATGCTTGCAATTAGTTTATCCAATATTGATATAATTAATTAAAATTTCTTATAATATTAATCATTAAAATTAAGATATTAATCTTCTTTCAAGTTCGAAAAATTTTATGATAAAATTATAATATTAATTCTATTTCAAATTGAGGGAAATAATTAAAATTTCCTGATAAATATTTTTCTTTGACTGCATCAACTAATTGTGGAATAATAGAATTAGTATATACTATTCAAATTTTCTAAAAGATATTAAAATTAGTAACTTTATGCTTTCCTAATTCATAGTTTATATCAATATTTTAAAATCTAAACCGAAAGTTAACCTGATAAGACAAGAAGTTTAAGATTTAAAAGATTCAACCGGTATTAAACTCTCATAAAACTAGCTAAAGTGAATAAAATTAAAGAATTTAAAATATAATCAAAAGTCAAAAAATTAAAGTTTAACTAAAAATATTGTTAAATAAAAATTAATTGATTTATTTTAGTTATAAAAATTCACTAATTTTCAAACATCGATCGATTAATTAATAAACTGATAGGTTTTTAACAACAACAGTTATTAAGTAAATTGAACCGAAAAATTAAAAATAAATCTTCAAGTTAGATGGTTCAAAGTTTTTACAGTTAAACTGACTGAATTAGTTGAATTTTTTAATTATTGGTTTACATAATTTGAAATATGACTAAAATACTGATATTTGTAACTTTATTTTGTTTAAATTCATCACTTATTTATCTTTATTAGAGTCGGTATTTTGGTGAATATCAAAATTATTAAAAAATTGAATTGATTAAATTTTAAATTGGGCTCGAGTCTAAATAAAATAAATAAATTTTTGATCCAAAAAATATGATCCAAACTTTAAAACTCAATTAGATCTTAAAATGTTTATTCCAATTCAATTGAATTTCACATCAAATTCGAACTTATTTAAAAATATTCAGAACAGACGGACCAATCCAATGCCAATGCTAACCTTTTACTTTCGTGAGTTGGATGCGCTTTTTGTAATTTTCTGAAGTTGTCTTAAATGTATTAGATTTTAAAATTTTTATTCCAATTCAATTGAATTTCACATCAAATTTGGAATTATTTAAAAATATTCAGAACAGATGGACCAGTCCAATGCCAATGTTAACCTTTTACCTTCGTGAGTTGGATGCTCTTTTTGTAATTTTCTGAAGTTGTCTTAAATGCATTAGATTTTAAAATTTTTATTCCAATTCAATTGAATTTCATATCAAATTTGGACTTATTTAAAAATATTCAGAATAGACACCCTAGTCTAATGTCAATGCTAACCTTTTACCTTCGTAAGTTGGACGCTCTTTTTGTAATTTTCTGAAGTTGTCTTAAATGTACAGGAACATCAAGACTGGTTGTCTTAATGTTTTATTAGAAGCTGTAGGACACCAAAGTGATAAACAAGCAAAATTTGAGGACCAAACATCAAAAAAGAGAAACGTTTGAGAGAATTAAGAATAGAAAGATGGCAACTTATGTTGTCATCTCCTAAGGTGGGGGACAAGTCTTCGTATTTGTTCTTTATTAGTGTTTGTTAGTGCTAAAACAAGACCAGTCAGGTGGGTCTTGTGTTGACAATTGGACAATCCAACAACCGGCTTGCTCCTTCAGGGCAGGCTTTCTCAGCTCAGTTTCGTTCGTTAGTCTTTTAACTTATTAGTGCAAAGTGGAATCAGTTGCACATGGCCCCATTTAGTCCTAACCCAACTCGATATTCGAGTTGATCGGGTCATAACGGTTTCTGTCTTTTACCGTTAAAAAAATGTCCAATAATATAAAACCTTAGTATGATTATGAAAGCATTGGCTTGTGTTTGGATGATTTCTATAAGATTAGGTATATTCATCTGTCATTATTTAACATTAGTATTTATATTTGTTACTTTCTTTATTCATCCATCTATAAAGATTGTTCTAGTTTATTAAATTTATGGATAGTGGGTATCAGGTAGTTAAATGACAATTCCCGTAAAATCAATTGTGCTCCTAAGTGCTAACTATAACTACACCGTGCACCTATGTAAAAATAAATTAATAATTTATCTCTTGAAGAAATTAAGAATAATTTACCTCTTGAAAAAATTAAGAACCAGTTCATCATTAGAGTTTAAGGATGTCAATGGGTCGAGTAGAATTGAGCCCTGATTGGATAGCCCGCCGGTCGGCCCATGGCTACATAGACGAAGGGCAGGCTGGACCAAGCCAGCCCATCCTTATTTTAAAAAAATTTTTCAAAACGGTCATTTTTGTTGTTCCAATCGGACCTATAGCCTAATCTGGCCGAATTATTTTAGCCCGTAGCCCGCTCAATCCGGGCCAAAATTGACATCCCTGTTAGAGTTTGATATAAATGTGATCAGTGAAAGGTAAAATTGCTTGAAAGGTAATTAAAAGATGAAACAAAATATTCTAAATAAAATCCTAAAAAAAAAGATAGGTATCTAAACCAATTTTCCCTAAATTTGCGCACTCCAAAAATATAAATAAATAGATAAACTCTTTGTTTATTATGCCCCTAATGGAATCAATGATTGTTTCTCACATAATGAGCTTAAAACATTGGAAACGGAGAATGATGATCAATGTCATAGCAAAGGACTGATGATTTCTCAAAACTTGTTCTTGAATGGAATGATATCTTCACGACCTCCATTACCATCTTAGTCAAGAAACTGTTGCAATGAATAGAATGAATGTGGTGGCTATGCACTAAGTTTCAGAAAATAACAGCGACTTTACCCATCTATTCCTTGTGATATTCATCAATTAAATGCCAATAGTCCTATTATCACTGGAATACAGGAAAACAAATTAAAGTAAAATGAAACAAGTGTTAATAATGGTAGTGTTTGGGGATGATGATATATAGATTTGATGACTATATTAACAATTAAAGGCTCAATAAAATAGTGTCTCTAACATGTAAAAATAAGGCTGCATACTATCGAACCTCTCTAGATCCTGCATTTCTACAGAATCTCATTGAATGTTGTTGCTGTTTACAAGCACTTAATCTTGCAAAACAGATCGATAATCTTGACCTTGGAAATTGTACACAACATCAAGCGAATCAATCTTCAATGCTTATCCAAGACTTTTATAAGAACTCCATATGTCAACCTCATCCTCACTCTCATCTGACTTTAGAGGGACACTAGCTTCTCCTTTATGTACTTCCTTATCCTCAGCTGGCATATCTTTAACTTGCTCTGATTGAAAAACTTCCTCCTGCAAATATTAAAAATTTGTCACAGGTGCAAACATTTATAATCTGCACCATGTTCTGAGTAACTGTGCAATTCAGTATATTAAACAAACATAATGAAAAGATCATAGCAATATGAAATGCAGAATGAATAAGAAAAAGATGTACATTAGGTTTAGGGTTCAACTCTGCAGCCTCATCACCCGTTTCACCAATTGAGTAATCTCTAGTAGACTCTAGCTCTGCCTGGGCATTGACTTGCTGCAGCTGCTCAATTACCTTTTTAAAGTGTGAATGATCTGCAAGAGAAAATTGGTCTTCCTATTATTTTTTGACATGGAATATTGTTAATTCATAGCAAATGGGCACCAAAAAAGATGTTTGGAGAATAAGTTCAAAAGGAGTCAGCTATGTCAGAAAAGTTATAACTATTGACAATAGGAAAGACAAATGAACTCCATCTGGAACCTCCATTCATTAAATCCTCTAAAGGTTGAGAAGTAACTTCCAACGAAACAAACTACACTTGAAATGAAACATGTAACGTTCATACAAATGAAACAAGCTGAACCCACTTTTTTCTTTCATATATTTCCATGGGTAGTTTTGCTCTTCTTTCTTGCTGTGTATGTTGAGGGTTGAACAAGGGGAGTGGCAACCATTTGAGAAAGAGAAAGATGTAAAGAGTATGATGGCCTCACCTTTTGCACGATTGTTCAGAGCTTCGTAAACCATTAATGGGTGCTGCCGCTCCTCCTTTTTAAGCTTCAACTTGATTTGATGCCGAGTTCGACCAGGGAAAAGTTGTTGTATCATTGATAGATCAGTCCCGAATTGTCGAATTCCCTAAAAGCCATCATTAATGCAATATCTTCAGATTAAACGCGAAGCAGTAATTGCAAAACAAGAATGTGAAGTATTTCAACAGCCAGATTAAATCTTTGATGATTCAATTTGTCAAGACTCCTTGAATGTTTAGGGGGAAAAAAAGAGTAACTACTATTTCAGATGCTGAAGGAGATACCATGAGAATGTTAAATAGGATATTCCCTGAACTAAAAATGTTAAAGGAGCACATTCCTGAAACTTTTGTACTCTGTCTTAAACACCACAGTTTGCAAATTTCATGTTCTATATCTATGGAACAGGTTTCAATTTGCTCTATTCATAAAAATGCAATCATCTTGTTTGCAAATTTGTCCATGGACAAAATTGATAACATCACAACTAGCGCAAACTACGTATTTAATAAGATATTCCCTTACCATCAAGCTGCATAAAACTTGAACAAAGAAAGGGAAATATTTTCTTCAGCTGACCATGGTTCATCATTGCAAGTAGGCCAAAATTTATCAACTAAAGCAATCATCAACAAAGCATTTGGAAAATTGAAGCCATGGAAAGCTGATCATATGTAGACAAATAAAGTTGACAAATGATAATTCAATTCACCATACTAACATTCTAATTTTCGCCATCATTGTCACGCCTAATTGCATAGGAATTCCGAGAACATAAAAGTGTCACTTTTAAGAGAACACCAATAAATTCAAAATGCCACCAAACAGAAACAAAGTCAGCCCATTTTCAGCAATCATTAGAGTCTATCAATATTCAAAGTAAAACTGAAAATTGATTAAGTAATAACTAAAAATACAAGAAACTGAAAAATAATCATGACTTTGCTGCGTCTAATGTAAACTATTTTGGGCTAAATATATAACACGGAACTATTTAATTACGACAGAAAATAAAGAAATATACCTCAAAAAATAGTTCAGTGTCTTGCTTTGACCATCTTGCAGTAGTTGTTCTATCCATGAAAGATTGATGATTGAATAAAACAAAGTTTGACTGCACCCTAGCATTACCTTCAGCTTCATTGTGGCATTCACCTTGCTCTGAAACATAAAAGTCCCCTTCATTTGTAGGCTCTCCCTGGAAAGAGCTGCTGTTGTTGCATAAGGAAAAACCGTAAACAGAACAATAAACCATTAGCAATGTGATTGCGAAGCATGTGTCTAATACTAAGTTGAAAGAAGGAATTTATTACATTAAGAAGTAAATTATTGTTCTATTTAAATTTCAACCTTTATTCTGAAATAATTTAAATAAATAGATGTGAGCACTTAAGATCTAAGAATCCAACAAGAAATGAACTGAAAAGGCATAACCAATGAACTCAAACAAAACTTCACAACAATAACGTCAAAGACAACAACCCCAACTGTTGGAAGCAGCATGACCAAAAAACTAGCTCATAGCCGTGAAAAGCATCTAAAGAACTCTTAGTAGTTGATTGTACCGTTGATTGCTTGACAGAGTTTTTGCCTCTTTGGCCTGCATTAGAAGGCCTTAATTAAATATGGACTAAGCCAATACACGCAGAAGTTCTAATTAATAACTAACCAAACTATTATCGAAGTACTCACTGTCAAGCGCTCCTTGTGCTCTGCAAGCAAAATGACATCCCTGAGAGGTAACCTCATTAAATCTAGCTCATCTTCAGGTGTGTTGAGCAAATCTTTATTCACTGGATAAGAAAATATAGATTAGTAACAATTAGCTATGGGATAATATGCAACCCAAAAAGCACAAACACACAATCAAGATACCACATCTTTTTCGGCGACTTGAGTGAGAAAACTTCTTGGGTGCTTCTTTTGTTGACCTTGATGTGTTGTTAGCTCTCTTGCGTTTACAAACTGGCTCGTCCTTTTCAACTTTTTTCCTTGCCTTTCTCATCTCTTTCTTCTGATGTGAACTTTCAACTTCACTTTCCATGCCATCATCATCATCCAACCTATACTCAGGATCATTGTCTTCTTCTTCTCTGAGGGCGCCACCAGAAAATTCATCACACATATGTTGGGTGGCATGCTCAAGCTCATCAGCATGTTCAAGATCAAGTCTACGCTTTCTGAGTTGCCTTGACGATTTGCCACCTTCATTCACCTGAACAAGCCAAGCAGAATTTTGGGACTCATGTCAAAGATTTGACATGGAAGAAGAATTTAATTTTTATAGCGTCAAAATTCTGCATAAGTTTGCAAATTAAGAAAAAAAATTTAACAATGTCAAATAACTTCACCTGATCTTCAGGATCTCCAAGAACATCTTCAGAACATGACACGTTATTCTCCAACTTAGAAGTTTGTGAAACATTAAGCTGACTTCCACTCATAGGAAGCTCAATGGTGGTGCAATCCGGGGGCATAATATCAGAGTTTATTGACAAGTAATCCATAGCATGATTAAAAGTGATGGTGGACATTGAACCCTCGTCAATGAACACAGTTTCAGTGGGAACACAGTCAGGATTTTGTGGGAGGATAGCAGAATCTGGATGAAGATTGCTGGTATTATGTGTCTCTTTGGCAGTTTCTAACTTAAGCTGCGATTGAAACTTCATACTATAACGCTCTTAAGTCAACAAAAAATTTAGTCAGAAATTCCATGCGGAACAGATGATAAATGCAAGGGAAAAGGGCAGCCAAAGGTTGACAATACCAGACAGAACAACAGACCCAGTTGGAATACACTGAGTTTCAAAGTCATGAAAGCCTGCTGTTTGTTGACACTAAAATCATAAAACCAAATAATCTTGGTTAAGTTAGACAAACAAGATATTCAACAGAAGAAAATATCAACCCTCACCTCTGAATCCATCCTTTCACTGTCAATTTGAACTGCAACTCCGTTACACTCCCTGGATGCTGAAGAATTAACAGTTGGAAAGCTAGACTTTCCTTGTGTTTCCAGCTCATGGGAACAAGCAGCAGAAAATTCTGGACAAACAGGAAATGAATCCCCATATTGTTATTGAAAACATTTGAACAAACAAACCCCAATCATAAACACATTTGAAGAAATGCCCGTACCTTTGGTGGACTGAACACTGAAATCCTGAATGCATTCCAACCCAGAAAATATATCCACATTCTGGAAACAACAGAAGTTTATAAACTCGCTGTGAATTACAAAGTGGTTGACAGATAGACAGATTTCCTAACCTCTCCTGATGATTTGCCGACCCTAGAATGTTGATCTCCTTCAGCATCATCTAAAGGCACTCCAGAAGATGGAATGGTTGAAAATGAAAAGTTAATATTTGTCCCAAGTCCATCTAAAGCAGCTAAAGAGGAACCAGTCGAATTGGTTAGTCCACCATCTTCAGCATCCATCATTGTAGCCGACTGCATAGGATCCAAGATAGGCTGTACCTTGGTTGCATTATTGACAGCTAAAGCAACAACAGTAGTTCCCATCCCACAAAAGGCCTTGGCCCGAGGTTGAAACTTGACACCCGCCCTCCCTGCAAAGTACCCAATATGTCATTCACCTCTAGACATAAATGAAGATGTTCTATGTACCCAAAAGCTAAAAAACTAATAGTTAATAGATAATTACCCTTGTTTTTAGATGTTTCTGGTAACATGTCATTTAATGGGTCCAAGTCAAAGTCCATGGAATTGACCTACAACAAATCCAATTTCAATTGCAAATGAATTCAGAAGCAATAGAAAAAAACTAAATTGAAATCTCTATATTCTTTTCTTAACTGTACTAATGTTTTCAATTAAGTTAAGTAGGAGTATAACAGGTAAACATAGGAACTCAAATGCCTTCGCCAAGGCCTTGAAGGTGGACAGTAAAGGAATTTAACAAAGATTCATGTCCAATACAACAGCACAAACAGCATTAGATATTCACTTCCGAGTTGACAGCAACACAGGAAGAATGCAAACATTTCATTTTTTTTAAACTTAGCTGCATATCACCCACTTCATTACAAAATGTTAGTTTCTAAAAATCAGACTTAAAGACCAAAAAGGGACTGAAAGTTATCGTTATTGTAAAAGGCTAAATGTTATCCAGGATAGAATAGCAACGTACTCATAAAGCTTAGAGGCAAATAGAGTAATTTTGAATACTAGAATCAAGATAAAACACCAATGGCCAGTTAAAGATACAATCAAACATAAGCAAAAATAATGATCTGTAGTGACAATCAAGACCATAAACAACATCAAAACTGTCACGGAATCTTCAGAACCCTCATAGATGTCCCAACAGTGCTCCCAACTAATAAAGATTCGCAATAGCAAAAGGAAAACACCAAAATGCACAATACGAAATAGAGCGACAACATAAAAAAGCAATAAAGAATACGCGAAAACAAGCAACTATGGTCAAGTGACATTAAAAAATCACTGACCAAGCTTGGTGCACCAAGAGTAAGATGGAAACCATGAAGTATCAAAATTTGTGTTTCTTCTCCTATTGTTTTTCTACCTTGAGATGATTCTCTCCTTAAAAGTAACGCCGAGAAGCTGATTAAGCGAAACCCATAACAACAACAGATCAGCGGCTTCCTTACTTGCGATAATGAAGAACTCGAGATAAGTTGTTGATGTAGGACCTTAATGATAACTTTGAGAAAAGAAGAAGGTGACTAACATTAACGAACGAAGAACAAAATGGAATTCGTGAGGGATTTAATAATTTAGAAGGAAAACAAAAATGGAGAGTGTGATGAATGCCGATTGAGGTTTTAGGAAGCTTGGATTTTGTTTGCCTTTTAACTATAGATATAGCAATAGTTATTTAGAGACAGAGCAGAATAAAGAGCCTAGGGTTTTTCCTTCTTAACAAAGGCCTAAAATCAGCTATTAGTTTGATGGATTTGAAAATAAAAACAAGAAGGTGGCATCAAGTCAGGCTAGTAAACCACAGGGTGGCTCTGTTCACGAGCAGATACCACTTCTGACAATGTTAAAATTTGATGCTTTATGCAACGAAAAAAACACTAGTTTGCATCATTGGCCTTTTCAAATCATCAAAAGATAAAGAGAAACTTGAAGCTATTCTATCCATGGTAAGCAGATTAGAACTCAGAATCAAATAGTTCACCCTTGACATTATTCAGATCTTTCTTGAACAGTTCGAGACCGTCGGTGTTGGGATCCTCCAGACGGATCTCGCGGCAATCCTTGCAAGAGACCACGTGGAGCCGGCCAGACCAGCTCTTGTCGGACTACAGCCACTCGCCACACTTGTAGATGGATATCTTCGAAACATTTTCATAAATCATGAATCATAACTCAGTAAAACGAACCAAAGACTCAAGGAAGAAAGGTAAAACAGTAAAAAAGAAGATTAAAGTATGAAAATAGAAATACCCTATTCGTTACGTCGATGGAAGTCTGAAAAGTGAAAGCCAAAAACCCCTAATCTAGCGTCTTCTCTGTTTGTTGTTGAACAGGTTGAACAAAAGATACAAAACTAAAGAGTTATACAAATAGGTTGAGTTCGTGCGGAGATAGAGACTGAAAATGCTTTCAAGATAGAACAAAACTTTAAAAGAGATTGAAGTTTGGTCATATATGGATTCTGAAAATCAAAAACTTGAAGAAGAGTAAGGAAGATGATTGGGTTACGGTTTCTTTTGTACATGCGGTGCCGGTTGTTTATTATAACGATTATAACTATGAACCGGACCGGAAAGCTACCGTTTCATATTTTTCGAATTGAACCGGCCGGTCCGGCTTTTAAATCCTCGGCTTATTATCATTTTTTTTTAATTACATCGGAAGCCTAATGGCCATAAGGAAAAGTACAAAGTGCCCCTAATTTGGGGGGTGCTGGCTGTTCATCGGCGTTAACTGGATGTCAAAAAATTTTCAACCCTACGTCTTTCCCTAATAACAGTTCGATTGTCGTTATTAGGGCAAAAGTGTACTGGTGAAGAAGTGGGAAATGGAGGTGGGGCGTCATTGGATAAGCCGCCAATAAAGGGTGGGCGTTGAGATGCAGCTGGGTTGGACCTACTGACAGATTCATTTTGGTATTATCATTTATTTTTTAAATTTATATTTCTGTTCTAAAGAAATTTGTTCATTTGTATTTTTATTTTTGGTTTTTGTCAAAATTTTAAAAACAATACCGGATCGGGCAGTCCGACCACAAAAAATTTGGACCAGACAGTGGTCTAGTTCGGTTTTACTTAATAACCTCTATGTATTAAAACTGACCGATTTATCAACGAACCGGCCAGTTTTTTGTCGAACCAACCCAACCGTACAAAACTTAAGTTTCATTTCATCGAACCTCTCAAGTTTCTCCTCTCCTCTTCACCGCCTTCTCTTCACCACCTTCTGATCTTCTATTCATCATTTCTCACTACTTCTATGGATGTAGTCTTCCTAAGGTTTAGGTCTTCCAAACCTTCTTATTTATTATATATCGGTTTTATAGTGGTTCACCACCGGTTGAATCGCTAAACCTTAAACCTTTCTTTTATCCGGTTCGATGCCCGGTCTGATTTTTAAAACATTTATTTTTGTTTCTTTCCAAATTTTATAAAAATAAAAAATTTTGTTTTTTACTATTAATTAAATATATATTATTTAATAAATTTTATGAATAATTTAATTTTATATTATATTTAATTAACTAAAATTATAAATAATATAGTTAATTTTTGTAATTAAATTAAATTAATTTAATTTAATAATTATTAATAAATATAATTATATTTATTATATTTTCAAAATGCATAAATTTTAAATAAATTTTTGATGAAATACTTAAAATATATTTTAATTTATAAATAAATTTAATTTTAAAATTATCTATTTTAATAATTTATCAACAAATATTACATGAAAGATTAAAATAAATTTAATTAATTAAAAATAATTTATCCTTAAATTTTATTTTATATATAAATATCAATATTAATAAAATATAATTATATTTATATTAATAATTAAACAAATTTTTATTTTTGTTTGAACGAAGAACTTGAAGATAAAACAGAAAAAATAAAATCAAGCTTTGGGATATTTCGGATCCTATATTAAAAGGGTTCGGATCAGGTCCATTCCGTATTATAACAATTAGTGCTAAATAAATTAGAGGCCCACAATTATTGGGCCTAGTATGGCTGTTTCTTAACAAGCTTCGATCAACTTAGAAAAGCGAGGAGGCCCCTCGTGTCTTCCAAGCTAGTGGGAAAAGAATTGTCTATCATAACTGTAATGATCCATAACGGCGCCGCCTTGGACTTCATATATTCAAAGTTATGAATACCGTACCGGTCTCAGTATCGGATTGGGTTCTGATATGGTACTGTACCGGTACCGATTAATACCGGGTACCGTTTCGGGCAATTTTTTAAATTTATAAAATAGTCCCTGAATTTTTTTAAAATTTGCAAAATA
>JANQAP020000118.1:28848-56757 GCA_026874005.2 Erythroxylum coriaceum
ATGGTTACTACTTTGTGTTGGGCCTGAGGGGTGGGTTGAAGGTGCGTAGGAATTGTTGGTGCGGAAAATGTAAAAATGGGCTGGGCTGGGCTGAGAGGCCCTTGGGCCGTTTGGGCCACTGCCTTTCCTTTCCCAACTGATTTCTGCTGGGAAGGAAGGCTTTGGGCCTGGATTCTGCGGGCACCAGTCCCACCAGGACTAGGCTTAGCCCGTGGAACAGACGGCGTCGTGCGAGAGTTGGAGGCGGTAAAACGCGAGCGGGACTGGGCAGGCGCAGCGTCTTCTTCCGCCAACACGTCAAACCTGGAGCCGCGTGCCTTGCCGCCAGGATGGGACGTGCTTGCAGGTGTCCGTTGGGTAACATGACGTCTATTCGGCCGTTGGACTTGTATCCACGAACCGAAGTCCGTCGCCGACGGTGGGTCGCTCGCATGGACTTCGCTTGTTCCGCCGATGGCCATCCGTGGCCTCTCACCCTCTGGAACCGAGGCGTCGCTGTTCGTAGCTGCTACACCGTCGCTGGTGGTAGGCTGAGGTAGACGAGAGCATGTTCCGGTGTCGTGTCCGACCAACCCGCACTGGTAGCAGATCTGGGAGAGCCCTTCGTAAGCAATCCGGATTGTCTCTCCATCAAGGTCCACGATTGGCCGAAGAGGGACGCTCAGATCTACATCTATGGCGAGTCGGGCAAATTTGCTCCGCTGGGAAGTCAGGGTTGCCTCAATAATTTTAACCGTTTGGCCGATCAAGTTTCCCATAGCCTCAAGAATGCGGGGGTGGTAGCGCGCGATGGGGAGATCCGGGAACCGCACCCAGACCACCGCGCGGGGAGTATTGCCTTGTGCTGGGTGGAAGGTAGGGGTCCAACGCTGAATCGATAGGGCGTGGCCAAAGATGATCCAGGAGCCTTCGGTGAGTGCTTTCAGGAAGTCGACTTCAGCTTTGAAATTAATCAGGTAGAAATCATAGTCAAGATCGACGATTTTATTTGGGTTTTGTGGTTGCCAGAGTGCGTGTAGGCGTTGGCTGAGGATCCGGAATCCAATACGCTTGTCGAGCAGTTTGACCACTACGGCTTGGGTCCATTGTTGATCCAATTTGTGCTTCAGGGTCTGAGAAAGAGTAATGCCCGGTGCTTGTCCGTCTATGTTGATTCGGATGTCACCATCTGCTATTTCAATAGGCTCTTCCAGTGGCCATGGTAAAGGCGCCCTAGCCGTCCCTTCTTGTGGTTCCTTAGACACTGCCGCGCTGTAGGTTAGTGGGGTGATGAGTGGAGATGCTTCCTCGCGGGTTCTAATATGGCTTTTCTTTGGAGGTTGCCCTTTCGGAGCTAGCGTATCGCTAGCTGAAGGATTGTGCATTCTTTCGAATGGCACTTGAACTTTGGATGTCTGGGATATTGGAACAGGAAGATTGCTGGAGGAAAAACAGTAGGCGAAGAACAGTACTATCGGAGCAAATCACTGAAGCAATTCACTGTAGCATTTCAGAGCAATTCACTGTAGCATTTCAGAGCAATCTTAACACAATAATACTTGCACCGTGAATATTTTAATCGATAATTAAGTTGATTTGTAAATTTTAAAAAAATGAATTTTTGGATTAAATTTAAATTTAAATTACTCTATCTAAAGTAATATGACTTGATCATAGAACGATGTGACCTTGTTTTATTAAATAAATAAAAACAAAATAAATAGATTTGAAATTAATATCAATAATACCTTTTTTTTATGGAGGAACCCGTAGCCGTTATCTTTTAGATGCTTATTGGGTAAACTTCCGGACTGACGCAATAGCCTGCAAATCATGTCAATTGAGTACTCCGCACTAAGCAAGCTCTGTACGACAGGTTCGATCAAGAGAGCGTAAGTAGGAGATTTGAACACAAGACCTTTTGACCCCATGTCTCCCACTCTACAAACTCGACTACCCTGACGCCCATGTTATTGAATAATCAATAACAATAACTCAATAAAAATTTGGTTGATACGCAATCTTATCTTTAACTAGTAGAGATAATGTTTTTGATAACTGTTTTATTTACCAAATAAAATAAAATATAGTATTAATTGTGACCGATTGATATTTTAAATCAAAGAACAATCTAAAAGTCACTTTTATTATATTAATAAATAAATTATATTTTAAATTTATGTATTTATTAACATAGAATGAATATTTATTTCATAATAATAATATTGAATATATCATAAAAAATTTAAAATTTAAAATTTGATTGATATGAGATATATTTTTAATTAAAATATATTATAAAATTTAGTAAAATTTCATATATTTAAAATATAATTTACTTATATTAAAACTCAAATCAGTTTACTTACGTCAATTCACTTAACTTTAGTGTTTGTTTTTGTATTACATACAAAATACAATTTTTAAAGCAAGTTTAAAGCGTGTCGAATAATTAATAATAATTTAATCCTCACTTTCACACAAATTTAATACTCAATAATTTGGTAAGCATGCCGTCATTATTATTGACCTAACAAATTTAATACTCCTCGCTTTGTCCTTCCTGGCCATGCCTCTTTTATCTGAATATTCTATATCATCACACCCAGTCCGAATCCTGCATCAAAGTAGAATTTGAAGAGGTCTGATAATATACAATCTTACCTCTACAAAATAGAGAGGTTATTTTCGGTAGATCCACATGCGAATGTGACAATGAAAAAGTGATACAAGTTAAAAGAGAAGATATGAAAATTGATATGCTAAAAGAGTAAGTAAATATAATTAAATAAATAAATAAATAAAATAAAATAAAATAAAACCAAAGAACATATGAAGCAAGAACCAAAAAGAAAAATAAAAGAACAATAAAAAGTGAGAAGAAGCTTCTTTGTTTGACTATTCAATACATAGAGAAAGATTGTTGTTATCGAGAATGATGTTGAGAAAACTATAATACTGTACAGAACTAACAAAATCCACATAAAAAATGCAAAGAAATGACAGTTCTATATCAACATCTCATTTTTTTTAACTAATAAAGAGTACAACGATGGCATCAAATGGTACACAGTCACATCAAACTGAGTATTCTATGGATTTATTTTAAATAAAAGTATCATATTCATATGCGTTATAGTCATAACTTCAAATCATAAAAAAAGCCTTGATATAAAAATACAAAAAGAAGATTATATATATGAGAAGTTGTTTAGTTTTATTTTTAATTTTTTGTTGAGATTTTTAACTTTCACTTTTTGTTTTTGGCTTATGTTTTTTTAAAACTTTTTTAGTTGTTAATATTAAAATAGTTATATTTTAAATTATTCCTAGTCTTAATAATAATTAATATTAAATAATTAAAATATATATATATATATTGAAAAAATTAAATAATATATTTAGTTAATTGTAAATTATATTATAACAAATTGGATCAGAAAATAAAAAACCACTTTTTATAGTTTCATAAATTATAAAAACTGAACGAAACTAAAACTAAAAATAATAATAAAAAACTCAAAAACAAACAAATTTGTTTTACTAAATTTTAAAACAAAAAACAAAAATATAAAATATAAAATATAAATATCCACAACTGAACTTTTGTGTTTATATATCATAATTGAGAAGAGCTTAAAATAATATCATTTTGTTCTTAACTTTTTTAAAATTTAAAGACTAAAATAATCTTATTTTAAGGAATTAAATTAAAAAAATACATTTTAAAGAAAATGCTTAGGCCATTTGAGCTGGGCCAAGTCCAACCTCTTCGATCAAGCCCAACCCAAAACTTGATCAATTCAAATTTGACCCATTAGCTACTTGTTGGACCGAATAATAATTGATAATGTAAGAGTGAACCTTTAATCTTTCATGAAGAGTATACCTGAAACAGTACATCACATATTGTTGTGTTTCTTACAGTAACCTCTGCAACAAGGGATTAAAAATATGACATCCCCTGCAAAATGCTCTGCTCATATATAATATGTATACACACAGAAGGTTCAAAGCCGATCTTTGTACTAATTACTACCCATTTGAGAGGATCAGTACTCAATCCCAAGCATGCCCTCTGAATTCGAAATGGATTCGACCTTGTAAAATGCTTTGTTGACTGTATCCGAAAATGTAGGTTCGTGATGTTCGCAAAGATGACTGACCAAAATCTGACAATGCTCAAACAGGAGCAGCAACTGGGAATGCATAAGCAATCAAAACCAACATCCAAAATAATGCCAGACCATTCTTTAGTTCATATTTGCCACCATTTTCGATTCTTCATTACTTTGACAAGTTCATCTGCTAATGATGCAAAGTCTTCAGCTCCGCTTTGCAATTCTGCGGTTCGCTGGTTGATTCTCTGATACAAAAAAAGACGCCTTGAAGGTTAGACACAGAAAACCAGGGAGCTATCTGCATGAGTTGGCCAATTCGTATTGAGTTTTTCTGATCTAACTGTTCTGGTCCTAGATAAAAAACGACATTAAAGATAACAATGTCGAGAAGCTTGTTTTTTTCTGAATATGATACCTCCAGTTTTTCCTGCCTCTCGAGAAGCTTGTTTTTTGCTTCTGCTGCAGCTGAAGATGCATCCTGAAACAGTTATCACATTAGACCGTATAGAGTTTAAGAGCAGTTTCTATGGAAGAACACAGAAACCATCACACATAATTACCACAGCCTTTCTGTATTTGGCTCTAATTTCCTCAGGTGTCCTACGTCTGGGTTCCGTATCGTCACTACTGCCCAATAATTTTTCCCGTTCTGTTTCCTTTTCTGCAGTTTGAAAATCATTTCGTCAAATAATGAGTTGAAGGATACAGAATTTGGAAGGCAATCTACTTATCCTTTTTAGTACTTTGCGCATCTTGTGATGATGTAGTTGCTGGATGCAGAGGAGGTTCATCTATATCGATGTCATCTGTTGTTGGAGAGAGAACGTCAGGTGTCTGAGAATGAATTGATGAAAGGACAAAGGAAAAGAATGCGGGAGAGATGGACAACCTATGTTAAGCTCAGCAACTTCTTGGTGATCTGTGACCGTACGGGATGAGTCTGAAAAAGGGCGCTTTGAAAAAATTTGCTCTAGATGAGTAACGTTGGACTGAGGATTCAGAATATCATTAACGTCTACCTTTTCCCTTTTAAAGCCTTTGACGATACCACTTATAATTCCCGATTTAGAAACCTATATAACAAGATGAAACGAACTAAGAAAAGCTATGGAAAGACAAATCTTACATCAGTATAAACAAGTGATATTAACTTGAACCTGTGATTTCTTCTGATTTGAAGAGAGACTGAAGGCAGCATCTGCAGCAGCTGCTAGGACTTTATCATGGAGGCACGGATAAGACTCAGGAATCCTAGCAAAAGCACCGTTCTGTTCCATCAGGAATTGTAATGATAATCATATCACAGGATAAATTCTAAGATTGACGATTCCCTCGCACTAATGGTTCAACAGATAAGAAATGTACCCGAAACATTTTTCACCACTTAATAGGGAGATGAAGGCCAACTCACAACCATTTGCCTAAAAGACGCTCAATGTTAGATAGCTATCGTCAAAATAATCACAGCACACAACACACTAACTGAAATACGGGGAGTAAGGAAAACATTTAAAAATGAGAATTGTGAGGTGAAGCAGTTCACAACTCCATCGTTTAACACTTCCCTCCCGTTCCCATCACCAGAAAGGAAAACATGCTAAACATTTTTCTAACAGTGGCAATAATTGGGATTAAATGATACCATTGTGATGTGCCCATCATCAGAACTCATTATTTTCTCTAAGTTTGCCTTGAAACTCCACCTTAGAACTGACATTAGAGAGCTTTCTTTAAGCAATTCTAAATCTGGAAGTGATCTGGAGCAAAGACGGGGTTTTGATATCAGCAATTCGAATACAAGTAACAAAAGCTAAATCAACTCTTGAGCATTCAATCTGCATTACACAAACCTAAGAAGAAGCCTAAAATGATCCTAGCCCACAAGCAGTTTACCTTATTTCAATTACACCAGTCTGAAACAGCAAAATCACTCCACAAACTTTGTTATCTTTATTAAAAGTTGATGCCCAACAACAAAGTACTGTATGCTTCACTTTATAAATACTTTTACTGTTTCCCTGAAAAGGATTGGGTGAAGAATATCAGTCAACTAGTAAACATATTACGTGGTTTATAAACAAAAAACAAGGAAATAGAATTACTTGAATGGTATTCTTTGTAGAGTAAAGGCGCAACGAATCCTCGCAACAAAGCAGAATAAGTGAATCCGTTAATCTTTCTGCAGTGGTTTCTATATCTGAAGAGTTCTGCTTGTTATTATCATGTGAGCTAATCCTCGTTTGATTAGGTTTGTCAATTGGCACATTCTTCCCAACTGTATCTTGACCCGACTCTTCCAGCTTATCATCATCACTTCTGCCAGAGGTTGGAGAACTGCTGTCTGCGGGAGGAAAAATATTGGTTTCTGTAAAGTTTTTGTTGGCACAACCCCATTGAAATATTCACTATTGATTTTCGATAGAGATTATACTTGCCTATGACATACATGGAAACCACATTTGCTTTCTTTTTTGGACGCCATGGATGAGCATTGATTGATCTACCACTACCACTATCAATGACGTTGAGAGTTGCATCCTTGGTTAATACAAACATGATTTCCTCAGTAGAATTGGCTGGAGTATCAGGCTTTACCTCCTCTGGTCTCCTCTCAATGCTATGAATCTTTGAACGTTCTATTCCAGTCACCGAAATGATTGGAGAGGTAGAGGCAGACATACAGTCCGTAAGGAACAAAACCGATAGTGAATTCATGTCAAGCATTGCTACCTGAGATTAATCATCTGATTCAAAAATCCATCTCAAAAAGGGGCAACAACCTGAATAAGTATGAAAGAAGATTAGTAAGTAAAACTACAACGAGAGATGATACTCACACGGCTACATTCAAAGCCTACAGCAAGTTTGGCTCCAGAGTTGGTGAAATGAATTGCATGGATGGGGGAATTAAGAAGAGAAAAAACTGCGGTGTACTGAAGTTCTCCCCCTTCAGGTAAACTGCGAACTATGAGAGACAGACTGCTTCAGATTGAGAACGTAAAGCCGAATAATAATTTCCCAAGCTAAATACAACTTGCAATGCATGAAAAACTATAATTATGCCATGAAACTGAAGAATCCCACAATTTAGTCAGAGAAAAAGAGGACCAATGATGGATTAAACATTCCTTTTACAATGACTATAGCCAAACTTGAATCAAAACTTTCAAGTTATTCACAAGATTTAATGGATTGGTTTACTTTCACATCTAGACCTATGGAAATATTTAGAACTCCCAATTTTTTTTTTGTTTATTTGGTAGTCTCATCTAAATCACTCTCAGCATGGTTCAAATAAGGGAATCCAAGTTTCAAATAAGAGAACCGAAAACTCAAACATGGTCATGATTATCAAGTTTTAATAATTGAACAACCTTTCTCTAAATCTAAGTCATTTTAATATAACAAGATTGATCTTGATGCTCGGCTATCTGCATATTTTGAAACTTGTAGTGCTCTACCCATTTTGGTGACATAGACATATTCTTCAGTACGTTTCTTCAATCTTCACCACGAGAGAGCTTAAAATTAGTTAAAAATCTAGAAATTTTATTGTGGTTACTAGAGTGACTTCTATAAAACTTTAAAATTAAAAAGTCAGAGACAAAAACGGCACATCTCCAACTTACCTTCATTTTTGGTCTCAGTTACAAAGAGAAAACTTGTCTCACGGGAACTACCCTTTAGTTTATAAATGCGAACCTACTCAAACAACAGATGGAAGATATAACATAATATCATAAAACTTTGAAACTAACAAAGAATAAAGAAAAAAAGAGAAAAAGAACCAGTTAAGAAATGTTACTGACCACTCCACATGCATTACCAACAGCCAAAGTTGATGTGATGGAACACAAATCAAATTTTGATACAGGATCACTTAAAGATGCTATTTGTACATCTTGCACCTGCCATTCATCTGAGGTCCTTAGAGACATGTATGGTGTGTTGCACCGGTTAGTTAATGGAACTATGGGAAAGGAACCCTAACCTTTACTTCTAGAACACAAATTGGTGAAAGAACAGGATAGGTAGCATTCCATAACCGTACACATCCATCCTCATAACCTGCTACGTACACTCTTTCAACAACAGTATTTGCTCCAAATGAAAATTGGCTGGGAACTCCACCAGTCAATGGCCACTTTGTACCATCAATCAGGACAGGAGAGGAACCCTGTCTCTTAACAGTGCCAACCTGAGAGATTGGATGAAACTGCTTGATGATATACTATCAACGGAGAACCAAATGCTTAAATAACAGAGGACTATTTTTGAGCCATGATACCTCAGAAAGAACCTTTGATAAGTTTCCATCTCTGGGAAGTGCAATGAATCTTGCCGCAGTTATAGTTGGATCAGATAAAGGTACTACGGCTGGGAATTTTGCAGCAGCAACAGGTGTTTCCTTCTCTTGCTTAGATAGTAAGGCAGACAAGCTAGGACCACTGTACAGATGTAGCTGTCCTGGATTTGTCAGTGTAAGAAGATCCGTTTGGTGAGTACTTGCCACAGACCCAGAACTTGGCAATAAAATCATGTCAGCAAAGGAGCCGGTAAGAGTAAGATCCAAGCGTCCAGTACATTTTAGTGTGTCCAACTTAGATGACCATTCCAGATTCAATACCTGTCCATCCAATTCACTACTTAGAGCAACTACTGTTATTACAAAGGAAAATACTGATGCATCACTACAATAGGCAAAAGACAAAATACACACCAAAAATCAGTATTTTGAAATATTCCGTGTGAATATCATTTGAACTGGATTTGAGTTTGTATTTAATCCTTAAAAATGTTAGTGCATGTTCAATTTTTTGACATTTTCTATGAGGGTTTCTAGCCTTTTTGAGGATTCCACCAATCATGAGGCACATCCCGCAAGCAAACTTCTTGTTTGGATGATAATGGAGTAACTAAATCTTATGTTCCATTATTATCCTGACTTTGAGCAGCTGTAGCCACAGTGTGTGTGTGTGTGTGTGTGTGTGTGTGTGTGTATGTGTATATATATATATATATATATGTATGTATGTATACATATGTAGTTTCTTTCTAGTTTCCAAGGGATTTTGAACTGAGATGGTAATAGATAGTGTGATATTTGCAAACTTATACGTGGATAAATTTCTTTAAGATTGAATTGATCTGTAGATGATGTCTTCTGAAAATTCTAATTCATATCATAATTTGATTACGATATATGGCAGCCGCTATGCTAAAAAATGCAAGCTGTTTTATGATAAAATAGAGAGTAAAATAAAGATTCAAAAGCAACACCAACTAGATTAATAACTAAGAATGAAAAACTAATAGCTAAAATTCAAAGCAGTGTCAGTCCGAATAGAGGAATGAAAGGTGAAACTCACTGTCAGAACTTCTTCAGATCCTATTTCATCACCACCATAGATAAATAGCTGACCATCACAATTATTAGAACATCTACTGCGTTTGGACCAGTGCAAGACAATAACAGGCAGCCTCTTTTTAGCAGATGATAATTGTAGCCTAACAATATTGTTAGAGACTTCACTCTGTTGGTTCTTAGAAGAGAGAGCAGTTGATAATTTCCATAACAAGATGTCTCCATCTATATAACCAACTGCAAGAATGGAACCATTAGAAGAAGCCCAACAAAGAGCACTTATCTCTTTCTCCTGTATGTGATAACATATATTGTCTTCATCATTAGTATCTGCTGCACTTTGAGGGTTGCTGATTCCACCTTTCAGTTGGAGGTCCTTACCACCTCCAACAAAAAGAACTCGAGCTTCAGAAATATCCCAAAGAATTATCAAGCCATTCTGATAGGCAATCAACAGTCTGCAAAATCCCTAATGTGTTAGAAGATATACAGTGCTGATCAGGACAAGTAATTTGTGGAGGAAGATGATAAAGCATGGTTAAGAAAAGCACATCCATGTTAAAAAATTTCAAAGTTCATGCAACAAATGGCTCAAAAGAAAAAAATGAAAAAGAAAAAAGCTATTAAATATAATTAACTTGCTGTCATGAACAAGGATTGTGCCTGATCCAAGAACAAAAGCCAAAAAGAAAAACAAAAGTAATTGTATCTTGCCTAT
Organism: Erythroxylum coriaceum; assembly: GCA_026874005.2. Taxonomy (NCBI): domain Eukaryota; kingdom Viridiplantae; phylum Streptophyta; class Magnoliopsida; order Malpighiales; family Erythroxylaceae; genus Erythroxylum; species Erythroxylum coriaceum. Next base: position 39,032 of record JANQAP020000118.1, read on the forward strand.
TTTGGGATGGACTAGATTGTGGAAGAATTCCAATAATAGGTTGATGTTCAGGAGATGGAAATCCAGCAGCTTCTGTGAATAGGCCAAGACATAGACATTTAGCACAATGAAGAAAACATGAGCTAAAATTAGACATAACTTGGCATCATCACAAAGTAAAAACTTCATTAGCCATACTAGTCAGCAAACGTCAATAAAAGTGATAAGCAAAAAAGAAAACAGTAAAAGTGCCGGATGAACAAACATACATAATACACGGCCTTTTTCTTAGATTTTAAAGCATATTAATGAAAACTTCTTAAATAAAAAGCTAGAACAACAAATATTAAACATTGGTGATATCCACCATGTAAGTTGGTATCTTGAAGAATATTTATAGAGCAATGAACGAAAGAATATCATTAGAAAACACCGCTCTATCCAAGAAAGAAAAGGTACCTTTTAAAGAGCTTTCAGGTATTTGATATGGCAACCGCAACAATTTAGGATCATCAGCATCAAACTTCACCACAGAAACCATACCACACTCATCTCCGAGGTACCTATGAGTAATAAACAATGCAATGCATCACTCATGCAATAGTCTTCTCCACTGCCAGCAATTAGCAGCCTATTTGATACTTTGTTTTATGGCAATACAGTACATTAGGTAGGAGCCGCTGATAACAGAGAAGGCAGTAATATTTGATTCCCATCGTAAACAACACGCTAGATATCTGTCCTCCAGATTCCAGACCTATTAAAATAAGTTGACAGGTAAGATAAGAATATGCATAAATTTCAGTCAAATTACATCGAACCATATGCACTATCCCTAAAAAATGCCACTGGTATCATCCTCATATATTTGGAAGGTTTTCTCTTTGAAAGTTTTCGGAAAAAAATTGCATTTTGAAGTGATATGCATCTTCCGTAAGCACAAAAAAGAAATTCAGAGGTCCAAAGACAGCAGACAGGATCTTTTATATTTATATATATGTGCGTGTGTGTGTGTGGCATGAAACTATAACTGCATAACTCAGTACCTGAATATCATTCTCATTAGTTATGCTGACTAAGAAACCCCGGTTTTGGAAAAACTGCAGAAAAATACTACACACGTCAATTCCCACTAAACATAGATAGGCAAAACCAAAAATATTGTTAGAATAACGAGTACAACCTCCAGATACTTAAAAGGCAATGATTTTGGGGACATCACAAGCCCTTCAATACCATCACCTCCAAACACTTTGATTCTCCCATCCCTACAATAAGCAGAATACCAAGGACTTATTGGGTATAAATTCAAGTATAAAATACAAAGAATGGTTAAAAGTGTGGGGGAGAAAAAAGAGAGGAAGAGAAGTTGAAAGCGAGATGCTTACAGAGTGCCAACAGCTAAAAGGCGCTGAACTGGGTCAAAAGCAAGAATTGACGACGTAGAAGGAATACCATAGTGGATCGATACCTGCAAGTCCAAGTCTTCCGGCTTCAAACTGCCACGTCCCACCTTTCCCTGAACGGAGGAAATGACCACAACTCAGAAGTGAGTATTATCATCTTCTTTAACATATCATTTTGAGTTTCAACAAGCTTTCTTCACTGATCACTTGTACCCATCTTTACATATCAACCCCACAACCAATACCCACTTAAACAACGTTTCAAGAAACAAGAAACAAGAGACGGCGTGACGAAGGCAGAAAATTTTTTTTTTTGAAAGTTCAGAAAAACTCAAAACTTTTCAGCAAATAAAGGCAATTACCAGGATCACCATGGTTAAAAGTGAATAAAAACTAAAAGGGTAATCTCAAAAGATTCGAAATTGATTGATGGCGGATTGATCATTGATCATCGTGACTGACCTGATGGTGGACAGCTTTTTGAAGAAGTCGCTTCGCCGCTAACATGGCGGATTAGAAACACAGAAAGTGGAGTGGATTTGGTGCCTGTAAAGAAAACGAACTAAACACTCTTGACTATATAAAATACAGACAAATTGAATTGGATGATACACTTTTTTTGTTGTATCTGAGTTGTTAGTGGATAATCCAAAGCTCTACAATGCTCGACCTTCCGTGCTTTTCTTGACTTTGCTTATAAAATTTTGATACTGTTGACGATGGTTGGGGTAAGATTCTCTGTATTAAGTTGTAGGATAGCAAAGAACTGCTTCAAATATCGAAAGGGGATGTAGCTCAGATGGTAGAGCGCTCGCTTAGCATGCGAGAGGTACGGGGATCGATACCCCGCATCTCCACTTCATTTTCCGTCGTTGCGTACCTACGACGCCGTAGACATTTTCTGAGTATAATGTTTTTGCGGCGGTAATCGACATAAAAGAGCCAAGTACTGTTTGAACCCGACATTTTCTGAGTATCATACTTTTGCGGCGACCATATGATGTCGAAGAAACTGAATGTGAATCACTTTGGCATTGGAAGAGATTTAGTTCCCGGGAAAGTAAATTGGAAGAATAGTAGTAGACAAGAGACAGGATCAAGTTCGACCCCAAGTTCTAAGTCAAGCTCAAATTATATGATCAAGTTTCAAACTAAATTCAATTAACCGTATTTCATTAATACTGGGTTTAATTGGGTTGAACTTACTCGAATCTAAACCTGACCAAAAATTTTGCGAAAACTCAAATTCGACCCCTAAATCTGGTCAGGGTCAAAATATCTAGCTCAAACCTATACAACTTGCAAAACCCAATCGAACCTAAGCGACCCAAAACCTAACCCAACTAATTTTTAATTTTACATTTAAAAATAAATATCATTTTAGTTGAAATAATACCATTTTATTATAATTCTTAAACTTCAAACTAAACTAAACTAAAACGGAACAGCCCAAACCCAGCCCAGTCGAACCAAATTAGGTCAGGCCGAATCCCAGCTTTATTACCACCTCAAAGCAGTTGGTGCTTTAGATTAAAAAAATGTTAGTTTATTAAAATTGAACAAATCATCATCATTTAATTAATTGATTTTTTAACCATTAGACAAAATGATGTCGTTTGAGTCGATCCTAATCTCGATCAACTTGGACCGACGTTAATCGCGCTTTGTTTGGCGCTGAGAAGGGGTGATGTCGGTAGTAGCAAATTCCAACATGCACGCATGGTCTTGTACAACACTTGGATCTCACTATATATGCCGAGGCCTTTTTGCACGGAGTTGATGAGATCAGTCCAACAACCTCTACAGGGAAAGCTTGCAGGCGCAATCTACAATAGTCCAACAACCTTTACGTTGCTTTTAGATGCCTAAATGTTGAGTAAAGACTAAAGTAACACTATACCAGAATTCAACAACGTGATATTCAAACACTGGTAAAACAAGTCGGGCATATTTTCTGTAACTGAAACGTCAAACATTGCAAGAATCTACAAGTTCTATAACAAGTTTATCATATCATATATCAGAAGTATCGATGAAATAACCATAAAAAGATGACTACTAGTTCCACAATAATAATCACGAAGCTACAACTGGTACTCAGAGTACATCTACTTTCCTGTCAAAGCTAAATAAATAGGTTTGAAGCTCTATGCATTAAGGATGAAGCTTCCAAAATGAAATTTTCAGATCAGGGAAGACAAGAAAGATGTCCAACCGAAAATGAGATTCAAAGTTACGTAGAAGGAAGATTAGGAGCACTTGAGGTATGAAACGGAAATTGGCTCGAGGTACTGCTTTAGGTCTGCCAAACCAAAAACTTAAGCAAAAGGTCAACAACAAAATCTAACGTTAGAAAAGGGCATTGCTTATTAAGAAATTTATCCCAATGCAATAGGATGATTACCTCTGATTCCTCATCTTTTCTTAAACCCATACTTCTTCCGTTCGTAAAACAGATCTGTTTTTGCACTTCCTAAGTTTACAATTTTTGGACACCCATCTCTATCCTTTTCCTGTTGAGTACACTCTTTGCAGTAATATGCATCAGAAATACCCACACCTCCACAGATAACACACCTCCCTTGGAAAGATCCGTAGTTGCATTCATCACACACCCGCACAAGTGTGCAAGGACGCACATAAGAATCGCAGATTACACATTTACCATCACACTTCTCACACAGCCGTCCAATAGCAATCCCCGGTTGCTTACGACACATAATCAAGTCAGGATGATGCTTGGCCATTATCGCCCAACTCTAGCAGACCTGTTTTCAGCAAGCACAATATATCAAATTAATAAGATATGTCAATTTACTAGATGAAGCTTTCCATATAAAAGTTATATCTTGCAAATTGAAAATATATCATCTTCATACGGCAGTTATCTTGCTAGTTTGAATGTTCTTCCATGATAGTAATTTTCACGTACAAATATTGAAAACATCATTTGTTAGAAAACCTTTATACCTTCTCCTTCGCTCCACAATCAAAGGTAACCACACAGCCAAGCAAGTGATAACAGATTCACAAGATTAGGAAATGAGTGGACACTAAATAGAATCCCATATAGATAATAAAGACAATTTACTCAATAACTAATTGATAACAGTATTTTATCTTCAAGACGGAGGAGGCTAATCCGACTATAACAGCACAAAGCAAATCACCTAAAACCAAACTAGACATGAAACATTAACACATAAAAAATGAGAACACATAGAATCAGAGCAAAGATAAGTTGAAATAACATAAATTAAATTCTTCATAGCTATCAAACAAGCTCAGACTTCAAAGTTTAATCCAAACAATTGAGCAACCTTAAAAAGTAGCTGATTCCCCAAACCTTTAAATCTCCGAAATACCAAAAAAAATTGAGCTTCTCCGATCACAATGACGCAACAGAGCTAATCTACGAGTGAAAAGATATCGAAATTTCATAATCTAACTGTAACGGAACTAACAAACTGAGCGAATACGAAGTCTAGGGTTTCGAAAAGGAAAAGAAAAGGCAGAACAAAACTTACTTCTCTCTAGGCCTTAACGCTGAGCAATGGACCGTCTCTTTCTCTCTCTAACCCTCTGAAGACTCTCCTGCTCAAAATCTACTCCCTTGCCGCCCTTTCTCGATTGGTATAAGATTTGCCGACCAACTAGAATCTGGAGTTTTCGACTAGACTACTATTATTAATTGGACAAAAGAGCCCCAAGTCAAATCATTAGCAACATCAGAGAAAACAAGTGTAATATTGTCATTTGAAGAACTTCTTTTTTGAAAATAAAGTAAGAGTAGGCTTGCCATTCGGGCTACTGGACTTGGGCTCACCTCCAAGTTCGAGCCGACTTAAAAAATTTATGTCCTGACCCGAGCCCAGGCTAAGTTCAATTGATCTTTTTTTATTTAGATGTCATTTTATTTGATATTTTCAAATTTTGGGCTCCGGTCCAAATTAGGTTTCCTCATTTTGGTACCAATGACTACGGACTGGTGTACATCAAATTTTATGTTCCAGTTACTCTGTTTCAACTTTATTTTATTAAATCTTATTTATATATTTATGTGAGGTTCACATAAATACGTGAATAAGATTTAATGAAACATGATAGAAACACTATAACCAGAACAGGAGATCTGATTCCAGATAGGTGGGATAAATATTGTCATCTCTAATGCTAATATTTAAAATTTAAAATTTTCAATTTTTAAAGACTCCCTATTTTAAACTTTGTTTGAAAAATTACCATAAAACATATACGGTGTAAATATTATATCTCAATTAATTAAATATCATTGAATTAGTATCACAATTTAATTCTTAAACTCAAATTAAATTTTATTTAAATTAATAATTATAATAAATTATTAATTCATATCAAATTTAATTATTTCGATTCGAGTTTAAAAACTCAATTAAATCTCCATCCATATTTAGTGAGTTCATGTTTTATGCTTACATCACATATATTTTATTGTTTTTTAATTAAAGTGTTAAATAATTGAAATGTAAGAGAAAATATTTTTAAAAACAAAATTATTTCATATTTTGAAAATTATAATTTATTTAATTATCACACAACCTTTCCCCTCATATTTTATTAAATTTTTATTTATTTTAAACTTCAAAATAATATAATTTTTAATTTTTTAAAAATTTCTAACACCAATAAACCACAAGAGAAAATTATGTGATAATGAAATAATAATATAAAGGTGAAAATTTCTTCGTCATTATCAACACTCAATTAAAGTCCCGCTGAGTTGCGGGGTATGGGTAAAAGTGAAAATTTCAAAACATGAAAAAAAATCAAATCACATATAAGTCAAAGTGTAATTAACTCTAAAAATAATTAAACAAGTAATTAAAAATGAATTTAAATTGGACTGTCTTATTAATTATGATATAAAGAATAACTAGAGCAATATTTGACATTACGTACAAGATACTACTCTACAAACTGGGAAGGCATATCCAAAGTGCAATTCAACTAGCATTAGTAATACCGTGAGTATATACATATTTGTTCTTGTATCAGCTTACGAAAGAGAAAGGGATTCGGATTCGGATTCGCCCGGTTCATGTCTATGGAAAAGGGGTATCGAGCTTGACATCAGACTTACAGAAGGCCACACAAACGAGGCCTTGAACAGAACTGCCTTCCATTGGCTTTAACAAGGGCCATAACTCCGGCAGTTACCCCAGCCAACAGCACAGAAGACAGATACTGATGCGCATTTCGGCCGGCTGTTGATTTAATTACGAAGCATAATCAATCAACTCTTAACTGAAAAGATCAAGAACTTGACACAAGAAAAATGAAATGCATGAGTTACCTTGTTGAAGTGTGAAGGAAGTCACTGTCAAACCTCCAATTAGTAGAGCTGATGCTATCGGGAGATACTGACAAGAAGCAGGAAGGTTTTAAGTATTTTCTTTAAGTATTCTCTTCTAATTAATTTCTGTATAATGACTTTTGCAACCAAACCAGGAAGCTTTTTTTCATAGATACTGTCCTGGTACTTTCCGAAGTAAGTATATGTTAGTTTTGATGCAAGAATGTGAAAGTAAATATAGATTAATGCATCCTGATAAAGAATGCTTGATCTTCAATGTGATGAGAAGAGGTAAGGTTGAGTGTGAATTTGTATATAAATGCAGAAAAGGTAGGCAATAACAGGAACTTGTAATTTGGATACAGAAAGAGATGATAAACTTACAGAAAATGATTCAAATCCGTTGAGCTGAAACGGTGAAGGACCATTTCTGTTTATAGTATAGTGACCACTTATAAGATCAAGTGCATCCTGCAGGCATTTGAAAGAGCTTATGGTTAAGTACACAATAGACCAGCAAGGGCTTTCTCGATGCGATAAGAAGTCCTTAATACTGAAAAGAAAAAGCGGCAGATCACCTGTCGTACTCCATCTTGAAAATTATTCAAATAGTATCTTGAAAGAGCACTTATACCATCTTTTATCATTCCACCGAATGTCTGTCTTCCATATCTGCAGTTTCCCAGAGCCAAATGTGTATAATAATATGAAATACAGAGAGTATACCCGTCACTAAGTACGATTTCTATTCTGACTTACCTCACCAAGTCCCCTTTTAGGGCATAAGTTCCTGCATATTCAAGGCTTATCTCATCACCTTGCTCAGCCCACACTGAAACATCCAATAATGAAGCTGAGAATTTGGTAGAGACATTCTACCCAAATTTGAAAATTAGAATAGTAACCTAGAAATTACATACGCGTCCTAAACTTCACATAATCTTCGTTGTACATGGAAATGCATTCTGTAGAAGTAAGTACTCCTATTCTTTGCAATTGTTCAGTCAAAGACTTCTCAGCAAGATAGCTCTGTTTAAACAGAACAGGGAAGAAAATTAGGTAACACATCTAAAGTTGTAATATCAAGCTGCAGAATTAGTTAGTGACAAGAGAATCAGTAAGTAATGGAAAAAATTTAATCCATAACCTTGTCCACCAACCTGGGTAACATTTGTTCGATCTAGGCAATCAATGCAATTGGATCTGATGATTCCTTTCTGCTCCTCTTTTATGGTTCCTTCTGTGTCTATAAGGAAGTATCTGCTCAGCTGGAACAGTAATGATTAAAAACGATATTATGGAAAGCCAGTATAACTGGGTCACAAGTACTTGGAAAGAATTATCAAGATATTCTTGTTCTCATTACCCATGTTTTTTGAATTCCTCCGATATCTGATCATACAGTACTTGTAGGCCGTCAAATTTTGAGTTGCCAAATATATGATGGAAGTCAAAAGAAACATATCTGCAATGTAATTTAGTATATGAAATTTACAGCACTCATATGGATTCAGTTTCCAAGAAAAGGCGTGCAGTAACAAATGGTAAAACTGAAGTGAACATTCCAAAATTTCTAGATGTTTCACACTTTGACAGAGATAAGTAGTCAAAGGAAGAAAAAGACACCTCACGGTTGCAAGTTTATGCATTTCAGCAGCATATGCAGCACTTAATTGACCTTCATCACCATGCTACATTAGTAAAACACATAATTAGTAAAACACATAAACATGGAGCATATTATATCTTGAACAAACAATTTATAATTGCACAACCAAAAGTCAAAACTAGAGTATGGACTACCCAAAATGATGTGATGCTCATAGACAATTTTCAAAGAACCGCTAATGCTGGACATGCATGCAGAAGAGTCAAAGAAAATGAAAAAACCTCTGACCTTATCAGTTAAGTCAACAGCTATGACATCCCCGTATCGTTGGGAAAGATCATGAAAATGGCGCTCTACAACACTTGACTGGGTCAAAACAGGCAAAATATACGGTAAATATGACCTCAAGAAATGGGTAAATTTATGGTGACTTCGAGTCGAAGCATACTGTTTGCTCATGATTAATAACCCTAAGATGCGGTTTATAGCTCAAATCAACAATTTGTTCCCAAAGAAGTGGAATGGACCCTCGAACCTGAGAAAAGTAGATAGACACTGTTCAGATAGAAATTATGTGCTCCATTCTGAAGGAAAACTAGAACATGATCTATACTAATTCTCTAGGCACATTTTAGCTGGAGAGTTTGTTAAGCAAAGCATACATGTCTCCAATTCCAAATTGCTCTGAAATATCTAACATTCAGAAGGAATATGGACATTCATGTTCCATCGGCCATAGAAAACTGTGTGATAGTTGATGTAGGATCCAAAGGAAATGGAAATTCTACAGCATCTTTGAATCCAAACGCAGGATATCATCACTTAGCCTTAAGAAACAAGACAAATTGGGCACGAAAGGAAAAAAGATGACTGCACTATCTAATGTCAATGGATTACAGTAGTCTGTTCACAATGATGACGATAAAGGAATGGCTGAAAAATCAAGTAAAGCTCATGGCTAGGCTAGGATGAGAAGTAGCAGTGTCAGTCAGGTCTCTTTGTGGAGGCAGGGCTACAAGAAGCGACAGGCTCGAATCTGATTAGGGTTCTGCTTGCACTGCACTATCTCTTAAGGAATGCCAGGTTCCAAGGGAAAGAACCACAGAGATTATTAACTTAAGGGAAAATACCAGGTCTTCAAGTGATGCAACTAATTTTTAACAAATAAATAGAAAATGTACCTGCAATAGTGAGGACCTAAAACCTTTCAGCTCTAGCAATTGCTCAGTTTCAATAGAATTAGCCGCATCTCCATTAAAATTAGCTCCTCTTCTCCACATTCGTGTTCCTAGACCACAGAATTACCATATAATGAACAAAAATATGAACCACTTACTTGCAGCCAAAAAGTAGCAATCAGTATCATTTATTCCCTAAATGTACATACCTAAACGGCGGTTACACCTTCTTGAAAGTAATGTAAGTGTGGCTGGTGAACCCTTCAATGTTAACTGTACAGCTCCAAAGCGTATATCTTGGTTAAGTGCATACATTTTTCTGAAGAACAACTATCAAATAAAGTATGCTACTTATACACTGCATTTAGAGCCCCTGAAAACAATTACAGATGTGAACCAACAAAGTCAGCAACAAAGATAATAAATATAACATATAGGGCATCATAGACTTTCAGGATATTTCCTTGTACTATAGGAATGATGAACTCGTCAAGCTGCCAATAAAAGAGAGAAGAGAAGGGAAAAAAAAGAGAGTTGTTAGGAAGAAGAAAATATTGTACTGGAACTATTTTTCTGAAGAATTGATATTACTAATTAAGAAACAAGAAAATCATGCCACTATACTAGCCTAATGGGCAGCCAATGCAATGAATATCTCTTTTTACCTTAAGCTCAATAAGTTCCTCTAATAGATTTCTGTTCCAAACAAATCGAGGGTCAGCCTGGAATGCAGCAAATAAAAGTTTAATAATCTCAACAACTAAGATGTTGCAAATGCGTGCAATGTACAAAAAATAAGCATATAGATTGCAGTTTAAAGGTTGTCTCTAAAACATGAATTTGAGAATCAACTGAACAACTACAATTTAATATTACATGAGTCGTTCCCAAAACCACCAGTATCTTCTTTTGAAGTAAAAGGATATTTGAGAAGATTGTGACAATCTGAAGAAATTTCTACAGAGTGAAGTTGCTCTATCAAAACAAGTCTACCACATAGATGTAAACATTTCTGAAAAATACATCCATTTAATCTAGAAATAACTTTTCTAAAATTTTACAAATTCTTTTAATTTTGGGTTTCAGGTATTCAATTACCAATTTATTAACGACAAATACAAATATCCACCTGCTTCCAAAATGGTTTAGCCATCCACCCTTCTGCTAATTTGGATCTTCTCTGTAAGCTAGAAAATAGGAGAATGTGAAATTCTTTTAAAATCGTAATCACTGACAAGAAACAATCATAGATTTATTACAAGATAAAAGAATTTACTTTAACGTCATATCTGTTTCATATGAATAGTACAACCCAGGAGTTGATTCCACTATTTTCAGTAAATTCATGTAATAAGCCTCATCTCTTTTCTGCAATTAAGATATAATGCCTGATGTTCAGAAACAAAAATGGTCTCAAAAGATGAGGATATAAGTTTAGCATCAAACATTACTTCTTGTGAAGTAGAAAATTTCAATGCTTCGTTGCAGGAGAGGAACTTCATAGACATTACGCGAAAAACAGGAAAACCAAGAAAATCTCCAGCTTCTTTTCGAGAAGTTATCACAAGCACGTAAGTTCCTGCACCGACATAAAGAAAATTTTAAATTCCAATGTACTAAAAAACATAATCAGGAAACCCCATCACAGTATAACTCACGTAAGATTACTCAAAAGCCCAAGAAACAACCTTGAAACTTTGTTGCAAATGGAGTGTTTAGTAATTACCTGCAAGCAACCTTATTGTTCCCGCCACGCCATAGACTGTCGAAGTTTTAGACGGCCTTCCAAAATTACTTTCATCTGCAACAACAAGCTGACCATTAAACCATCAAAAGCTTCAAAGAAAATTAGAATCTTGAAGTTCCCTTGACAGCTTTCATTTATATGCTAAAAAAACTTTCAAAAAATCACAAGAATCACGGAACCTAGAACAAGTCGACTCATGAAATGAGAAGAAATAGAGTACCGTTGATGAGCTCGATGTCGCCATCGCTACGGCGAATCAAGAACCCTTGATTTGGAGATGTGACAGATCTGATCACATACTTGTCCTGAAACTCTTGCAATTCCAACTGGTCCTGAAGCTTGAATCTACTTGAAGAAGAAGACGAGAAGGTTTCCATAGTAGAAAAAGATCGTGAAATGGATGATACGATTGTTTGTTTGTTTGGCTGGAAAATCAATGATCTGAGGACCAACTGAAAGAAGACAACAAGGTCATAGCCGTATTAAGACGCTAACCAACTGACAGAGAATGCTGCTTTGGACTTTTTGCGCTAAATTTATGTTCTTTTTCAAATTTTTTAATTTTTTTAATTACGAGTTCTTTTTGGACTTTTGACCAAAAGAAAAGACGAAACAGAATGCGACAACTTCAAAATGATCCGAATTTTTCATCATCATTTAAAAAGTTACGATAATACGCAGGTTTATTTTTATAAAGTAAAGAAGCTGTTTTTAATATACTCATGTAAATATAATAATAAAATAAAAAATAAAAAATAATAAAAAATGTAATATAGTAATAATAAAAAAATTACAAATAATTGATACAGGTTAAAAAGAGTAAATAAATAAAATTAAAATAAATAAATAATCTATTTATTTTATTCAAATAAACATAAAAAAAGTCATAAAATAATTAAATGCATTAAAATAAATAAATAAATACTTAAAATATAGTAATAATAAATAATTAAAATAAAATAATAATTTTAGAAAAATAAATAAATAAATAAAATAAAAATGTAACTGCATAATAACAGACTATCAAAAATATCTGAATTATTTTATAATATTAATTAGAAATATAAAAAGGTTAATCAAATATTAAAATTTTAAAAAATCAAACATAATCACTAATTTTGTTAATTCCTAACTTTAATTTTATTAACGTAAATGTTTTCTATATTTTGTTAATTGTCTATGTATTTTTATATAATATGATAACATTTCAAAATTACGAGCTAATAAAAATTAAGTTGTGGTAAGTTTACGTATTATTGAATCTCTCCAAACTTTAAGTACTTGCGAAATTTTTACTGAGTTGTTATTATCAATTAATAAAATATAATAGATGAATATAATAAGATAATATAAAAATTAAAATAAATTACAAAATTTAATGTAATTATTTTTTAAAAATAAATCAGATATTATATTTTTATTACAAATAAAAGTAAAAAAATCAATTAATTAACTCATTTATTAATATTGAGGATAAATATAATTTTAAATTCAAATTTATTAAAATTTAAACAAATAAACTTAATTTATTTGATAGTTTATGATTAATAAAATTAATTGTATAAGTTAAAATAGAGTTGTATTCTAAAATTTTTAATTTTAATTAATTTTTATATTTTTAATTAGTGTTAAAATTAAAATTTAAAATATAATTTATCCATTATTTTTAAAGATTTACTCCAGACCAGAATCATGGAATCTTGATTAGTTTATATTAGTTAAGAAATCGTGCTTCTAGAACAAAAAGAAAAAGAAAATAATGAAGCTTGGAAAGGTATTGGCTGTAGTTGTCCCACGGCCCATTAAGCTTTTATATACAAATGTCTTAAGAGGTTACCAAGGCCCGAGCTCGATCGGAGCTGATCGGTCCAAAATTCAATTTGCCTGATATTTTGCTTTTTAAAAATAGAAATAAAAAATAATTTCATTTTATTATAACTTAGCTCGATCCTAAACTTTGGCTCGAAGTTCAAAATTTTATATTTTAAAAAATCCAAACTTGGCCCGAAACTAATTAAAATGGATGAAGTCTATTAACTTTAAGTTGAACCGAACTCGGACTTAATTGTCATCCCTACAAGAATCGATTGACAGTGGCATTAGAGTCACGATGTTACGTTAAGAGGTCTACTTAAACTTGAGCCCGTGTTTGGGCCGTGCTATACAAATCCACCAGAATTTTGAGACAAATTCAGGTTGCATTAGGTCGAATTGAGCCCCCTATAGACAATTTGAACTTGACCTAAAACTTGATGGAGTTCAAGTTGTCATAAAACAAAGTAGTTTAAAAAATTCAAAAAGTAACGTTACTATGCAAAAACAAAGCTCGCTCCAACTATTTTGTCATTGTTTTTAAATCAAATTTAGAAGAAGTTTCGTGATATGCCTTAAATCTACTCCAACCAACACAACTGCATTGCAAACTCTGCGATACTATCATCTAATTCCTGTCCATTGAACCGATCATATTAAATCAAGACTTCACTTTTTAAGTAGACTGCTAAGTTCTCCTTTCTCATACATGGAAGTGAAGATATCACAGCCTCCAAGCAACTCACCATTCACAAAAATCTGCGGGAAAGTAGGCCAGTTGCTATACTTCTTCAAAGTCTCCCTCAACCCGGAATTGTAATCTTCATCAAGCACATCAACACTCTCATAATCGATTCCTTCACGTTCAAGAATGCCGATTACCCTTTGCGAGAATCCGCACATTGGGGCACTTCGTGATCCCTTGATGAAAGCCACCACCTTGTTCTCCTTTACCATTCGGTCTATGAGCTCTTCCAGTGGAACAGTTAGTTGGACATGACGACCCGGTGTGAGACGGAGATCAGCCTTCTTCTTAGCTGGCTGCCGTATCCATGTCGCATTTCCGGATTCATTGCCTGGTGGAACTTTTCCGGTTGCCTTTATATGTTCTTCCATCCATGACTTCCAAGCTTGAGTCAGAGCTGCTCTGTCAGGTTCATCTACTACCATAACCTACGAGGCATCTCAACATCAAAATGAATGATACGCAAGTGAATTCAGAGCATCAAGAGCGAGAAGGGGAAAGAAAAGTCGGCAGACATCTGTTCGTATTCGTCATTACAAATCGGTAACAAATAATTACTGCCTTATCACACGTCAAGACCTGAAGAATGCAGTTTGATGCATCAATAAGGTCACCCCTTTTGTATATCTAGCAATTCAACTCTAACACAGCCTTAGCATGGAAGTAGAAAAACCAAACACAGGATTCTAAAAGGGTATTTTGAAACATTAAACATGATTAAGAGTGGTTAAGGTAACGACTTTGAACATGGCCAGCTTCCATGATATGACCAACAGTGTGTACAATGCCCAGGAATGAATTCGCCGCTGTATGGCTGACAGAAAATTACTAGCAATTCCGGCTGCGAGCTGCAGCCTGCAATCCAATCAAAGTTAACAACCCTGCTACCAACCACCAACTACTATGCCAGAACGGCCTCAACACTAACCTCACCTCTATGTTCTGAAACTCCACATCAACTACACAATCTTGGCTGTTCAAGACAGTGGCGCAAATAAGTACTTTAGGCTATCAACAACCAAGTGTGGATTTCTTCACACATTCCGGTTAATTCCATGTTCATAATTACTCTATATCTACTTGTTCCAGCTTCATATATGTGTCAAGAAGTAAAAGATCAAACTTTGAAAGTGATTTTCAAAGGAAACAACGATTAAGAGTTGTCTTATATCTATTTATAAATCAAAATTAAAAAATAAGTAACTTTAATTTTTTGGATAAAAGACATAAACTTGTCTATAGTTTAAGAAATTTTAGAAACATTCTGTGAACTTTAAAATTTTCGAAAAAACTATTTCTAATTTTCAGTTTTCTAAAAAAACTTTCTTTTATACTTTAGTCGAAAAATAACAATAAAACAAATATAATATGAACATCAAATGTGCACTAATCATATGTTACTAATATAATAACTTAACATAACTTTTAAACTCAGACTCGAAACTAATTAAATTCGACTTAAATTAATAATTTAATAACAACAACCAGTATAAATCCCGCTAACATGCAGGTTCATGTATTTCGTAATTTTTTGCTAATCAAAGTCTAAGAGAAGATATTTATAAAAAACAATATTTTTTTATTTTTAGAATTACAAATTTTGTTAAATTTTCAGGGTTTTTTTTTTATCCTTAATTTCTATTAAGAAAAAGGACCAAAAGTTACTAACTTTATGTTCAATCTAGCCACCTTTCCTCGCCCCTGTGAGAAACTGTTCAACTAACAAAGCGGCTTTTTCTTCTCGTAAATCAAGTATTTGGTGGTACAAGTAGCAATTTTCATAATACCAAGAATCTCAAATTCCAACTACAATTCATATGCACTAGTAAAAGGCACTTTCGTTCAACCCTATATACCATATAATCCAAAGCCCGGAAATGCTATGCTATGTAGAATACATTGAAATGAAGACAATGAATCAAGGGAAAGTTCGTAGATATAGTAAATAGAGGTACTAAAGTGCAAAAATTCACCTTAACGGAACTGCACAGCTCCGGTACCGACTTCAGGTGAGTCAAAACGCTAGCCGCGATGTTCCTGGTGATGCCAATGAACTGAAGATCGTTACTCCCATCATAAACGGCGTAGACACCGCAATCTGACGGAAACTTTGTAGAGAGGTCCTCCAGCGTCGACGGAACGGGAACCAAGTCAGTTTCCGAGAGGGTCCTGACGGCTCCCGCGACGACTAGAATGCGATGTCTGATCGTACTACGAGATTTTAAGGGAAGAGAAGGGAAAGGGATGGAGGGTTTAGGGAGTGAATAGAACGAGAATTTGGAGGGATTCTGGGAAGAGTGTGAAGAGACTGAGCGAAGAGAAGTGGAGGTTTGTGGAGGAGGGAAATTAAGAGTAGACATTGTTGACAAATGATAAGGAAAAAAAGAGAACACAGGCCAAAGAAGATCGAGGATTTTATGTCCTGACACATGAGTGTGGTCTGGTTTTATGTTTGTGTTTAGTGGGCTTGTTTAATGGGTACAAACTTCCCAAATTACAAGTATCATTTATTGATCCAAAAGAAAGATAAAAGTTTAACATAGGGATCTTTGCTGACCCCGGGCCATGGTGGCCCGTGGCTTAGCAGGCTAGGATGGGCCTGCTTGTGAGTGTAGTTATGGCCTGAGCTAGCCCGTTATTTATTTTTTAAGCAAGAAAAACAACAAGCGGGTCACAAGTTGGGCCAACCATGATCAGCCCGTAGCTCGGTCAACTCAAGACAAAAGCAGGACGGGTGGGAGGGGTCGGTTTTGTCATCTCTAGTTTGACAACGGGTCGAGTCCACCTAGATTCGATTTTGGTTTGAAACTCAATTGGGTTCGAGCTTTATGCTCAGGTTCGACTTTGGATATAGTCAGATTTTTAGCAACCAAATGATTAAATATACATTTTTTATTTTTAAAAATTAGCTAAAATTATTTTTGAACCTCGACGTTTACAATAGAATATAGAAAAGATCCTAACTTTTCGAAACATTCTTATTAAACTCTAATATCTTCAAAACAATCATAGCAGATCACAGATAAATGAAAAATTTAACAATATTAACTTCTCATTAGTTAAATATCACATCAATATTAATATGACATTATTTTTTTATTTTTAAAAACAATGGCATTTTTTACTTTTTTTAAAATATATAAAATGGGTCGGGTCACGAGTCGACGTAGCTCGTAGTCTGACCCGGTGCATTGACATTCCTAATTTTGATGAATACATTCTTAATGTTGTGTTATTAATTAACAAATTTCGTAAATTATCAAAATGTTATAGGCATAATCAAAATATTACACATTATTCTTTTTTAGACTTATTTATACATTTTATTTATTTTATTGCAGCAATAAATTTGCAGGAATTGACTTGTTTAATTGTTGTATTTTTTAAAATGAGTTATCAATTCAGAATAATAAGTTTACTGGTTTATTAGAAACTCCTACAAACTTTAATTTATTGACCATATTCACTAAATATTTGAGTTGAAGTGTTATTTCACTTTAAATTATTAATTTATTAATTGATTTTTCTATACACATAATTTAGGAACTGATTAATGCATCCGAAATTTATTTTAAATATATTTAGAAGGTAATAAGTACGTGTTTTTAATATTAAAATAATATTATTTTAGATTTCAAAATTTTAAATTTATAAATTAAAAATGTAATTTTGTTGAATTATATTAAAGTAACATTATTTTTACCAATGTTTTAAAAATTAGATTGAAAGTTAAATTGATACGAAGATTTAAAAGATTTAATTGGTATTAGACTGTTAAAAAATCGATTAAAGATTAAATAAAATTGAAAATTTTGAAATATGATTTAAAAAGATTATTGAAGCTTTTTACTAAAAAAGAGACTATTAAACAAAAATAAATCAAATCAAAAAGTTAAAAAACGAACCAAAAAATTAGTC
>JANQAP020000118.1:112365-135994 GCA_026874005.2 Erythroxylum coriaceum
GTCCTTCCAAGTTTGTACCTGAGAGTGTATCCTCATTTTGGCTTAGATTCTGCTCCATATCTCGTTAGTGTAGCGGCCTTCAATCATCAGATGGTTCAGATTCTCCAACTTAGTATTGCAAAGTTCACAAGTGAGATTGTTAATGCAGAAGTTTAGCCTATCTTTAGTAAGCAGTCCCCCGTTCATGCATAACCATAGTATGAAGGAGTGGGCATGTTTAATATCGATGTCCCAAATCAATGTGTCCCATTCGACTCACGTGTTTTAATCTGCCTGCAGTAGCTCTTTACAGTTCTTTGTGTTAAAATGGCCTGATCTATTGGCTGCCACTGGATTTGATCGTCTCGGTGCTGCTGACAAGCTTGCATATGATCAAGGATTAAGTTAAGAGTATCTGTTGTTGTAAGGATTGACCTTTGTTTCAGCACTCACCAACCGTGTAATGGATCTCCCAACCTTAGGCCCCTCTTGGCTTTTATGAGAATGGTAGGTTCCACGTTAATCAGAATTGCGAATGAAGTTGTTGTGACACAAGCTGTTATCCATCCTCTAAATTTCTTCAGATATCCTACAACTTTAAGTATTTGGAAGAGGAAGCTCCAGTTAATCGAATCAAATGCTTTACCCAGATCCAGTTTAATAGTGCAGTTCTTTATTTTTCGTTTAGATTGGTATCCTTCCAATAACTCACGACAAAGCAAAATGTTCGTAGCCATTGATCTGCCATTGAGGAAAGTATTTTGTTTGTTGTTGCAAAAGAAAGTGAAAAGGACTTCCATTCACTAGTGATGTTACCTATACTCGGGACCTTTTTTATTTTAAAGTGTTCCAAGTTGAACCGCAAGGCAGCAACCTATTGGGAGTTGGCGCTTGGAACTCATTATGTTATACTCTTTATCTTATCCCCGACATTGTATTCGATATCACAGGGAAAGTACAAAGAACCGAAAAGGCTGCAACATAAAAAGTATAAGCAATAATTTGAAAGAATTATATTAAAAAGATATGGATAACTAACCTTCGACTTGTCATGTTTAGAACCTCCACAATGATCAGATTTGACTAACATTCGAGGTTAAATTTGACTTGAAGTTTAACTTTTTAAAAAAATAATATTTTAAAGTAAAATTATATTATTTTTTGAATTTTAAATAAAAAATAATTGAGTGAAGCCCAAGCCTTACTAGATTCAAGACTCACGACTTAAACCCAAGTCGAACTCGATCTAGTTTTAAACAACCCAAATTTGATTGGTCTTGAGCTTTATTTATAATAAAGTAATACAGAATATCTTAAATTGTATAGTTCTTAATTCAGTCAAAACACTTTGTTCTAACCATATTATAAATTTAATTATGGTTATATATTTGATATAATAATTTGATAGATTCAAATTAAGTTTTTAAAATTGAATAGAATAGAATTAAAATCCTTTATAAATTTATTTCTCTTATTATTAATCAATAATAGGATTAAGAATAAAATTTGGGCCCAAGTTTGGGCCTGCCAAGCCCAACTCGATAGGACATCAGACTAGGTTTTTTCAAAAAATTGGTATGAAATAGAACTCAGGCTGACAACTATAAGGAAAATGACGTCGTTCTAAAAAAATGACGTCGTTTTATAAACAACAAAGTTGTTTTTTATTTTTTATTTTTAAAAATAAAATAAAATCAGGTTAAGTAAATGTTTAATTTTAAAATATTTAATCACTCAATTATATCAACAAAATCATTTTTTAAATAATCAAAATTAAAATTTTAAGTAATTTGTAATCTCAAATAATATAAGAGGGTATTATCTTTCTTCAAACGGGTCAATTTATAAAATGTCATAATTTGGGGACTAATTCTTTCACTATTTAACAGTTCCAATGCTACGTCACTCGATGGATAATCCCTATGCATTAGCAGTTCCAATACTACGCCGTTGAACAGAAGATTTGGCACTCGGTTCTTCGCCACCTGATGAGGCATTTCATCCACTAAAGCGATACTTGAGCTGGACAACTCGTATTTCGCTGCAAAACCAGTCCGACCGTACTTCCAATTTGTTAGTGACGGCTGTAGCAATGACCTATTA
This sequence comes from Erythroxylum coriaceum, assembly GCA_026874005.2. Classification (NCBI taxonomy): domain Eukaryota; kingdom Viridiplantae; phylum Streptophyta; class Magnoliopsida; order Malpighiales; family Erythroxylaceae; genus Erythroxylum; species Erythroxylum coriaceum. The sequence goes on from JANQAP020000118.1 coordinate 114,448, forward strand.
GCTCTTCCAGGGTGCAATTCCCGGACAGCGTTCCTTAATACTTCCTCTGCATAGAATGTTTATTTTTCAGGGATTGATTCATGATCCTGTATTTGAAGTAGGATTAATCTGAATCTCGTTTTTTCAAGAAACGACGTCCTGTATTTGGAGTCGGATTAATCTGAATCTTGTTTAACTATGGAGTCAATCCCAGAAAGCTTCTGTAAATTTTCTACATAGAATGTTTCTTTTTCAGGGATTGATTCATGATCCTGTATTTGAAGTAGGATTAATCTGAATTTGGTTTTTTCAAGCAACGACGTCCTATATTTGGATTAGGATTAATCTGAATCCAGTGTTTTTCAAGAAACTGTTTCATGAAGTTTTTAACTATGGAGTCAATCCCAGAAAGCTTCTGTAAGTTCCTATCTTGGAGAAACATGCAACGAAAATAAGATTTTACTAAAACTTTCCCAAACCAACCGGACCTTTACATGCAGAATTCCCTGACAAAAACCTCACAGGTTATGATCGACTCCTCAGGCAGGAGCGACCAACAAAACTGTCATTGTAGAACTCTTACACTTCCTTATCCTACAACGGGAATCCAAAACCTAAAAATACAAACACACAAAAGTACAGAACTACAGAAGTACAGATACATAAACTTGACAGTAAAGTAGAACTTGACCGTGTAGAATCTTAGCTACGAGTCCTGAACTTAGACTCGTCAATCTCGATCCCTTCCTCAGCTGCACGTTCTCCACCAGATTTTTCAACGGTGCTAAGCCCACCCTTTTTACCCATTTCCTTGTAACCTTCAGTCCCAAGCTGGTCCCTCCTGGTCCCACCTCCTTTATTGCCCATTTCCTTGTACCCTTCAGTCCCAAGTTGTTCCTTCCTCACCTGTCCTCCTCGCTGGCGTCCTAAACAGCGTCTTAAAAAATCATTAAAATGAACCGAAGAACCTAAAGCTATATATATATATATATATAGATTACACATGTATGGATTATACCTTCTGCTAGATGTTCCTGAGCTTCGAGGCTCTTTCCACCAGTTCCTCCAGGAACAACAGTCTCTCCTTGCTTTGCTCTAGCATCAAGGTCGAGCGTATCTTGTTCTGACGACATCTTTATTACAGAGTTACTTAAGCTCTTCGTAGAAGAATCCCACTTGCTGGTTTGGTAAACAAGTAGATTCGATTATATAAGGAAGAAGTTGTGCGATGAGCAAGGGTGCAAGGAGATGGAGAGAAGGACACGTAGTGTTATAGACGCGGCAAAGTAGGAGCAAAGAGACCATGTACCAAAGACACGAGGGTGGCCTGGAGAGCAATCCCAATGACACGAGTCATGGCTTGGTTTCAAATTTCACGTTAAATGGGTTTCCTAACTAAATGCTATTGCGTACAGTTTGGGCCGGTGATGGAGTTTAACAAAAGTTTATAGTTATGGCTTAAATGGTGAGGTCTGCATATAGAATTGTAAGTTAAAAAAAGCTCCTAAGGTAACATCAACCAACTATTCAATACAGCAGATAGCATTACAGCAACCAACGACTTCACACTTCTTGACTCATTGAGCTTTGTTTGTAATTGGCAATGAATACCGCTGGAATCCAATTCACAATTTGATATGCAAGTTGATGTTTGCCTTCTTCTGCTCCCTTATAAATTATCTTGTTCCTTTCCTTCCATATGAAATAGACGATGGTAAAGGTTGTCTTTATGAACAAACCATCCACTTACCTCACTTGGTACATTCTACTATCATATCCAACGTCTCCCTCCACTCAAATGTATAACTAGAGAACTATAACATAACCATAATTCTACTCTCATTAATGTGTTTATAAAGGACACATATACAGTCTTTTGGCCTTGCGCTGATTGGTTGGTTTCTAATGTGGAGTCTTTTGGCTTCGGATTTACTAGTTTGCAGTCTCCTCCTTCGAGATATCTTGCTATTTTCTTTGAGGATATCTGTGAGGTTTTAACCCCAAGGCCCACTGTTTAGACTTTGCTTTCATTCCTTTGTATTAAAAAAAAAAAGGGACACATATAGAGTCATATACCTCAAGCCATGTATCTTTAGTTCTAAAGTCTATGTTTTATCACTAATCATGTGACAATCGCAGCATTGAGATTTAAAGATTGTTTCCAAAGCATATCAAACTAAGGAACAACTTCGACATTGGTTACAAGCATATTATGACAAGATCTGTTATGAAACATACCTTTGGAACGTGGATTCAAAATGACACTGTCCTACCTCAGTCCTTCAGGTATATTTGGCAAAAATTCTGCAAGCAAGGGAAAGCCTCTGAAGTTGTCAACCCAAGCTCCATTTCGGATAAATGAGGAGACTCTGACATTAACCCGAAACTATATTCTCTTCACCTCCCAATCGATGCCTGACATAAAGATAGATTATGTATTTCAAATGTCATAACTTAAAATAACTAATATGATTAATCGGTGTCAGATAATTTAAATTTAATTAAATTTTAAATAAAAACTTAAATTTAATTCCAGTTGTAAAAATTTTAAATTAATATTTTAATTGTTAATTTGCATAGGTCTTTGAAAAATCGTAAGAGTAGTAGTTTCGCAAACTTTCCATGCAGGATACACACTACTCTATTGACACAGTGCCTACACTACATCTTGCCAAGATGCACATCAATTAGAGATAGAACTCTATTACAACTAGAAGATTATTCTCAATAACTTTTTGAATCTAAATCAAACCAAGATACTTGATTAGCCATTATCATCCAATTAATATCTTACAGGTTCAATTAATAATAAATATGCTAAAACAAAATAAGAAGATATATACCATATATCTAACAATCTTAAAAAGAGCAATGACACCACAACCCAAATTAAAAAAATATATATTTTGCTTATGAAGATTGGGTCAAGTTGGACATGAGCAATTCGAACTCCTCCTAAGATCCAATTTTTTCAAAAAATCTAATTTAGAGGTTCTACCAAAGATTTGGTCAACCTGAGCTTGACTTGTTGATCTCAGGTTGGGTCGAGTTCGAGCTCAATTGTATCTCTAAGAAAGAATTTATAATTATAACTCATTTGAATCTTCTAAAAAATGATTATCTAAAAAAATAATGATTTTTAAATTTTTATTTATATAAAAATTTTAATTAAACTTCTCATTTATATTTAAAAATAATAATAAGTAGAGTCAAGATTAATTCTGTTTTAAAGTTAATTATCGTGATTAGAATTTAGTCAAGTCAATAAATAATTAAATTTCTCATTTATATTTAAAAATAATAACTAATAGAGATAAGATTAATTATTTTTTAAAATTTAATTAACGTGATTAGAATTGGTTGAATAACTCAAATTATATTATTTTATTATTAAATTTTAAAAAAATAAAAGTGATATTATTTTAAACCAATATCTTCAGATTAATGTCTTATATTTGAATCTAAACTCAATGAACCTAAACTTTACACATTAGACCAAATCGAATTCAGACCAAGTGTCATCTTTATCCACATCCTTGTACAGTCACTGTCCTAACCAAAGCCTGAAAGGTGCAGATACGAACGAACGAATCTAGCGTTGTAGGCCCACCAAAACGACACCGTTTTATTCAAGCTTCAACCTTTCACCATCCTCACGTGACCCCCGCATGAACCCGATCAAGTAATATTGACCACCCGATGTCATCAATGACAATGGTGCCGTTGAATGATACTCGTCCACTTAAGTTGACGGTTCACGATTTCGTTTCGTTTCTGCTCATAAAATTATAGATTAAACTCTTCTGCTGTGTCCAGGGAAGTAGGAGAAGAGAAAGAGAAGGTACACTTCTTCTTCTTCTTCTTCTTCTTCTTCACGTCACTCAACATGTTCCTGAACAAAGAGCCATGAAAGAACCAATACAGAAAAAACCCGGCGAGCCGCCCAAAAAAGCGACGATCCCACCGTACATGAAAGCGATGTCGGGATCGCTAGGAGGGATCGTGGAGGCGTGCTGTTTGCAGCCAATTGATGTGATCAAAACCAGGTTACAGCTGGACAGAAGCGGGTCATACAAGGGAATAATTCATTGTGGCTCGACCGTTGCGCGAACCGAAGGCGTTCGAGCCTTGTGGAAAGGCCTGACTCCGTTTGCGACCCACTTGACCTTGAAATACGCGCTTCGAATGGGATCTAATGCTGTGTTACAAGCTGGGTTTAAGGACTCCGAGACCGGGAAGCTGAGTAATCGAGGAAGAGTTCTCTCTGGGTTCGGCGCTGGGGTCCTGGAGGCGCTTGTTATTGTTACTCCTTTTGAGGTCAGGATTTATGGATGCTCTGACTTTAGTTCTGCCAGAATGTTAAATTGGGTGATTGTGGATTTCAGTGAATTGTCATTTGTTTGAGATGTCCTAGATTATGGTTAGCTATAATTGACGTTATGAACCTGGTGACATGAAATGAAAGCTGGTAATTAAGGTTTAAGATTGCAGGTAGCAATATTGTGGTTAATCTCCACCCCTACTTTTTCGCAATTGCGTATGCATTTCCCTCATTTGCGATCACCTGCAGCTACAATATAACCCGCAACGTGCAATTTAAAGCTTTGATCAATATCTTTGGTTGCTAATGATCGAATATGTTAGAACATTCTCTGTAGATTTAATCCTTGCTTATGAATGTGGCATTGTAAATCCTGTTATTGTGAGGACAGGAATTATGATATATGCTTATTTGGATTTATGATCCAACATTGTGTCAATAACTATCATGTGTCTCTGGCTAAACTGGGTAAATTTCTGTTCACTAAAAGGTTTAGTAATCATTCTGGTTTTGCAGGTTGTTAAAATTAGACTGCAGCAGCAAAAAGGGCTTGCTCCTGAGCTTTTGAAGTACAAGGGTCCGATTCATTGTGCTCACATGATCATCCGTGAAGAAGGCCTTCGTGGTCTTTGGGCAGGGGCTGCCCCAACTGTCATGCGGAATGGGACTAACCAGGCGGCTATGTTCACAGCCAAAAATGCTTTTGATCTAATCTTGTGGGATAAACATGAAGGCGACGGGAAAGTTCTCCAACCATGGAAGTCTATGATATCGGGATTTCTAGCTGGAACAGCAGGACCTGTATGCACCGGTCCGTTTGATGTAGTGAAAACAAGGCTGATGGCTCAAAACCGAGCGGGGGGAAACGTGAAGTACAAAGGCATGATCCACGCAATCAGAACGATATATGCCGAGGAAGGGCTTCGTGCCTTGTGGAAAGGACTGCTTCCTCGGCTCATGAGAATCCCGCCTGGCCAGGCCATCATGTGGGCTGTGGCTGACCAGATTACTGGTTTTTATGAGAAGAGATATCTACACAATGCACCCTTATAGGAATTGCATACATTGTTTTTGCGATTTATGGATCGAAGAGTCCACAAACAAGCAGGAAAGTAATTCATTTCGTAAGGCTTTTGTTCATGAGCTATTTTTGATTCTTTTAGAAGAGGCAAACATCAAGGACTACCACAGGGACTTTTTAAAACACACTAGACAGGTTTATAACTCTGTTCAAACTTTTCTTTTGGCAAATTCAAGCAGGCATTATGTGGGAATTCTGAGAACTCATGTTTTTTTTTTGGGGATTAAATGTCTCTGTTCGAGCCGTTCTTTCGACAAATTCATGTAGTTATGATCTTTTTCAGCTCGCTTGACCTGTTGATTTCCAGGTTATCTCCTAACAGCAAGTACCTTCTGCTCAGAATCATGGGTTTCTAGTTTCAGGTCTTTTGTTTATACAATACTCGAGGTCTTTCTTCAGTCTTGAGATTGTAAAGTTGCTTGTGTTAATTTGTACTTTGTGAAGTAGTTCGTCACTTGACTTTATTCACTTTATCACCTTAAGTTGAGGCACCTTCTGCTGTTGTAAATTCATGAAACTGCCATTCCGAACAAGAACCTAGTAAATTTCATCTGGGAGTTTCTCTTTTATGAACTGTACAGGAATGGTTACTACGTTATTGGTCTGATTGAACAGTATGAGTTGTCCATTGTGCACTTGTTTTGGATGACTTACCATCGGTAATGGACCTGACCCGAATTATTTTAGACAAGTCCAAAAAGAAGTCTAAATTAAAAAAGAAGTCTAATTACGGACCCTTTTCCGGTTCCGGGCCGGGTCTCCCAAGTTTGAAAGCTTAATTTTTTAAAAAATTAAGTTTGAATTTAATTTGAAGCCCTAAATTTAGGACTTCAGTACTGTCTAAAGTTGCAAATCAGCCTGTCAATTGAGTTTTGGAAAATAAACTTGATCCAAAAGACTTGAATTAGTCTTAATTAATCAAAATTTATTTGTAATTTAATTAAAATTTAAACTATTCTAATAATATAAATTATAAAAATTACAAACGTTTTTAATTTTTATTAAAAGTAAAAAATAATAAAACTGTAAATAATAAAATTTTAAAATATTACAAATAATATTTTTATTTTTATTAAAAATATCAATAAAACTATAAATAATAACATTTTTAAAAATTACAATTTAATTTTTATTAAAAATAACAATAAAACATACATAACTGATAATGAGACTCAATTTATTTTTTAATTTTAATATAATTTAATTAAATTTAAATAAATTATAAAAAATTTAAATTCAATTAAATTTAATAACATATTAATAATATTTAACACACACACACATATTATTACATGGGTTGGTCGAGTTGGTGAAATGAGGAGCATGAGACTAAAAGATTATGTGTTCGAATTCTATACTTACATTCTCTTGATCGAGCCTATTGTACAAGACTTGCCTAATTTTGAGTTATCGGTTTGTGTGATTTACAGGCTATTGCGTCAATCTAGAGATTTATCCAATGAGCATCTAAACGACAGCGATTACGGATTCTTTCGTTAAAAAAAACTTTATTGGTATTTTTCAACAAAAGGGTTTTAGAAGGGAATCGAATAAAAAAGTAATAATTTTAAATAATTAAAAAAATAAATTAAATCAGAAAATGATGTGCCATTTACGGAGAAAAAAAGTAGAAAAGAGTAGGGAGGAAAGATTCTTATTTGTATAAATAATACAAAAAAAGACGCAGAGCATAACCCTAGCTCTTCAGGAGCCACCGCACCATATATTTGCGTCTCTCTTTCAATACCATCTCTGCTAAACCCTAATCATCTCATCTTTGTAACTCATATTCGACCCTATATTACTATCGCCGTCAACTGTAAGAACTTCGTCCTCTATCTGTAAGTAATTATTGTTCCCTCGTACTTCAATTGCATGTTTGGTGCATTTCTGCTACTATTTCGGTTCGGGACTTACTTGCGTTTGTGTTTGGTGGTCGCTTTAGGAGTTTATTTGAAAAGTTGTCGGGAAATGATGTCGGACGACGAAAGAGAGGAGAGGGAGTTGGATCTCACCTCACCGGAGGTCGTAACCAAATACAAGAGCGCTGCTGAAATCGCTAATAGTAATGCCTCTCTCATTTCTTTCTCTTTTTCTGTTTCTATATCTCTCTGTTTAAGAGTTTGTTCTTATGGGGGGTTGTGTTTGTTTCTTTGTGTGTGTGATTGTCCAAATAGCATTTTAGCTTAATCCACTAGCTAGAACTTGCTGTTAATGGGAGCATTACCTGTGTCATTATACCATTTGAGTGTCTCTTTTCTTCGTAGTAGCCATGTTGTGTACTAATTTATTTGCTTCATCATGTGAGCATTAGCGACTCTGTCTGAGGTGGGCTTCACAAGCAAATCTTATTGAGAGGATGCTAGGAAAATGGCTTTTTGCGATTGGTTTCAACATGTATCATTTGGTTAACTTACTTTTGCTCCCTATGGATTGGTTATGATACTGAGTTTTGGTTAAACGTGAACTTCTGCAGAGGCATTGCATTTGGTTATATCTGAATGCAAACCAAAGGCTAAAATTGTTGATATTTGCGAAAAGGGAGATGCGTTTATCAGAGAGTAGGGCCTTAACTTAATCTCAATCTTACCTTAGGTAGGTGGCAAACTCTTTATTCTGATAGTGATAAAAATGTGGGTTGTTTTTTTCTGTGTGGGAAGGCAAACAGGTAACATGTATAAGAATGTGAAGAGGAAGATTGAAAGAGGGGTTGCTTTTCCAACTTGCATTTCTGTAAACAATACTGTTTGTCATTTTTCTCCTCTCGCAAGTGATGAGTCAGTATTGGAAGATGGTGATATAGTGAAAATGTAAGCTTTCCATGCCATAGTTTTTGGAGATTAACTTGTTGATTACCACATATTGATTTATTTGTCTTGCCCATAGTGATTTGGGATGCCACATAGATGGGTTTATTGCTGTTGTAGCTCACACCCATGCTCTTCAAGGAGGGCCAGTGACAGGTAGGGCTGCCGATGTTATTGCAGCAGCAAATACTGCCGCTGAAGTTGCCTTGAGGCTAGTAAGGCCTGGAAAGAAGGTAGTTTCTTCTGCTTTTATTATATATCTCTAGGGCTGATTGTTGAATGTTGTTCTTTCCATTTTCTTTCTATACTTTTTGAATGTGTTTATATCTATTGCTGTTCTGCATTGTATGGGTTTGCACTGTACTTAAAGATTAACCAACTGAAGCTCCTTAGTATCTCAGAGTTTGTCCCCGAAATGATTAACTGAATTCATAAGCTATGGACCAAGTCCAAGTGGTGCATTTGTCATAGTTACCCTGATAGGGGAATTCAAACTATAAATAACTACCCAGATAATGAATCATTGTTGTTGTTATGGATGAGCAATTTATTGCTATCTTGAGCCTAATTACTATTGAGTTATATATATGTCATTCTTATTGATATAGATCTTAAATAAGAAAGGGTACTATAATTTGTTGCTGTAATCTTATTCTTGAATGTCCTAGATGATGAGAATTAGGTGGTCCCATATCTTCTGTGATTTATCTCTATATGAGGAGAACTATAACTGGCTAAGGGTTAAGCTCCGATGAAGCCTTGTAGTCATAGTTACACTGATAGAGTCTTCTTATCTGTTTTCTCTTATCCTTCATTTTATTTCTAAATAACTTTTATCTTGATGTGTTGTCAAAATTCAGTATCCCTAAATGATGAATACTTCTGTAGAGCTATGGGCTAATGCCCATGTGAGGCTTTTTGTCATAGTTACTCTGATAGCATGTGAAACTTGTTATCATTCCTGATACACACACATATACATTACATTTCCTGATTGTGACATGTTTTTTTGTGTAAATGTACAGCGTGGGTGGGGGGATTGCTGTAGCAGTTTTAACTGTTCTGGATTGTAGATTAAATCGTTAATTTTAATGCGACAGTTATTTTTCTGCTTTCTGTCAAGAGGCTAATTTAAATTTGAAAGAGTGACTTGAGGAAAAATTGGGAGAAAAACACTGCATATACCCTGATTGAAAAGGCAACTTTGCCGAGGCAGTCATTATACTATTGATTTCCTCTTTTCCCTGTTGCCTACATTTATTTGGCTACATTCTTTGTTTGGTATCAGTTTCATTACTGCTGGTGTACAGTCATTCATTGTGGCCCAAATCATCATTTGATGTAAATGAATGTATGCTATCTTTTCAAGTCTAATTTAGTTATGAAAAATTACCGCTGGGGTGGTGGCAATGTTGGCAGTGTGAAGAAAGGCAACTCAGCCAAGGTGTTCAGTTGGATTTTGTTTTTGTCCTTTCCTTGTTGCCCCTATTCATTCTGTTTTATGATTCCAGTCTTGTTGGTCCCTTATACATTTTGGTTATTATCTTTGTAGTTTCTTTGCTTGACCATTCGTGATGATGCTTATGTGATTGATGACTTTCATTTGACTTTACCTTTTTCCTTGTGTTATTAAATTGACCATGTTGAATTATTTCCTCATTAAGTCTCTTTTTCTGGCAGAACAAAGATGTGACGGAAGCAATACAGAAAGTTGCCGCTGCATATGACTGTAAAATTGTTGAAGGTGTACTAAGTCATCAGATGAAGCAGTTCGTGATAGATGGAAACAAGGTGATACTGAGTGTGTCCAATCCTGAAACAAGAGTTGATGATGCAGAATTTGAGGAAAATGAAGTGTATTCGATAGATATCGTCACAAGCACAGGCGAGGGAAAGGTAATTAAGGGGTTATCTGTATGATGTTCTTATGCTGTTTTTTCATTGTATATACTAAATTTCCTTTGTATTTGTTTTGCAGCCTAAAATGCTGGATGAGAAGCATACAACTATTTACAAGAGGGCTGTGGACAGGAGCTATCACTTAAAAATGAAAGCTTCTCGATTTATTTTCAGTGAAATCAATCAGAAATTTCCCATAATGCCATTCAGCGCTAGGTTTATGTTTGCCAAACTATATTTTAATATTCTTTGGTCACTTATGGTTCAGGATTTTATTTACTATGATCTTCTATGCTTCAGGGCTTTGGAAGAGAAAAGGGCTCGGTTGGGGTTAGTTGAATGCATGAATCATGACCTTCTGCAACCATATCCTGTTCTTTTTGAGAAACCTGGCAAGATGCTCCTTCAAGATATGATCTTTATTAGACTTGAAAAGATTGGTATTTGAACTAACGACGGACATATATGATCTGGCAGGTGATTTGGTTGCCCATATCAAGTTCACGGTATTGTTAATGCCAAATGGCTCAGATCGGATCACTTCACATCCTCTGCAGGAATTGCAGCCAACCAAGAACGTAGATGATCCTGAGATCAAGGCCTGGTTGGCTTTGGGTACTAAGACAAAGAAGAAAGGTGGTGGAAAGAAGAAGAAAGGTAACCTGGGAGAACTGGATGAAATCTTTCGTTTTTAGATAACCATCATGAATCCTACTTTTACTAATTTTGGGCGTCGATTAAATCCTAAGAGCCTATTCACATGTATTCTGCAGGTAAGAAGGGTGAGAAAGCTGAGGAGTCGGCAGAAGCTGAGCCTATGGACGATTCAACAGATGGTGCAACAGCCCAGGAATGAAGCTTTAGATGTTACCCAATTGTTCAGTTTTGGTACCTTGTTCACATCCCTGTACCTGGTTGATATGAGATGAATTTATAGAGTCTAGACGTTAATCCAAGAACTGGATTTTCTCTGCATGATTCTCATAATTACCGTCTTTCAACAATCCCCCATCAGAAATATTTGTGAACTTTAACATTTTCCAATTAGAGTTGGCAAAGATTTAAACGACGTCGTTGGTGTAATTACCAAAAACCTTAGTGTTGATTTATAAGTTAACAAAATTAAAATTAAACTTAAAATAGTCAATGCGAAAAGATTTGATTTGCTTTTAGATAATGGGCAAATTATATTAAAAAGTTAAAATATGATTGAAAGAAGTTATTCTTAATTAATTAATTTATTTTAATTTATAAAAAATGATAATAATAATTAATGGATTATTTATATAGTTGTGTAGTTCTTAGTTCTTACTCTTTACTGGAATATGAATTATCTTTCTAGCCTGGCTAGTTCTTCGTAGCTCTCCTGAGTCGTGATTGCTTGTATTGCCAACAATATAAATTGTTTTTCAGATTTAAAAATTTTAAATTAAAAAATCTATTAAAATAATAATATAATAAAACAGTATGCTTCGTCACTTTAACGTTAGATTTTAAATATTTAAAAATTCATAATTCCTATAAATGCTGTCAATATTAGATTTGTAGGCAGATAAAACGTTTGTTGAAAAAAGTCAACCCGCAGTCGTATTCTTCACTTTCGCTTTCACAGCAGCCAAACAGGCGGCGAAGACACTATAAAAAAGTTAGCACTCAGTATATAATTTGACACGTGGCACCTCCTTTGGTCGTTGGATTCCACTGGACCATTGTTGCTATAAAATTCAAAAAGTAACCGACTCTTAAGAAAAAGCCTAGAGCAACTTGTTATATAGATCCTCTCTCTCAAATTTCGCTATATTTCTCGATTGTTCGATCTCTGAACTGAAGAACCAATAACTGCAGAAATGGCGAGCACTGCAACCACAACTACAGCTAACGAGCCAGAGCATCAGAGCAAAGAGCGGGAAGAGGAAGAGAACGCGCCGACCGCCGATGACGAGGACACTGGTGCTCAAGTCGCTCCGATCATCAAGCTAGAAGAGATCGCCGTCACCACAGGAGAAGAAGAAGAAGATCCGATTCTTGATCTGTGAGTAGTATCTGCATATTCGTTCTGTAGACTCTGTTTTCTAGGGTTTTGATTCACGTTTTGTGTCGCGCGCAACAGGTTTTCATTTAGTGCTCGTTTAATGTTGATTTGATTTTTGTTTTTTAATTTGTTTTCAAGTTCTTAACGTTTCTCTTCTTTAAAATTTTAAAGGAAGGCGAAACTGTATCGATTTGATAAGGAAGGAAATCAGTGGAAAGAGAGAGGCGTTGGCAATGTGAAGCTGTTGAAGCACAAGGAGTCCGGGAAAGTCCGACTTGTCATGCGTCAGTCTAAGACTCTCAAGATATGCGCTAACCATCTCGGTCTCTCTCTCTCTCTCTCTCTCTCTTCTCTCTCTGTATGTGTTTTGTGTACTCGCGCGCGCGCGAGTGATTACGTTGTTTTTTGTTAATTTATTACGACAGTCTTTGGTTTTAAGTTCTGTTTGCTGCTTCTTTTCTGATCTTGAATCTGCTGCTAGAAATGTTAACTATGCTATATTTGATCTCGTTTGTTTTTGTATTTTTTTAAATGCTTAATCTTGTGCGCTCAAGATAATCGAACCTTTTGTGATGATTCAGATTTGTTACTACCAGAACAGTGTGATCAGTTCTTCTTCTTCTTCTTCTTTTATTCCGTACTTCGTTGTATTGTTGACTTAATGTCTGTCTGTGCATATTTCAGTTCTACCATCAATTAATGTGCAAGAGCATCATGCAAATGATAAATCATGCGTGTGGCATGCTACTGATTTTGCTGATGGGGAATTGAAGGATGAGCTTTTCTGCATAAGATTTGCTTCGATTGAGAGTATGTTCTTGACTTTCATAGTTTCTTTATCTAGTGGTATCTCTCTATGATCAGGCCGTATGGAGTTTCTTCTTCAGTTTTCCCTATGATATCTTCAGCTTTTGTTCAATGAAATTTTGTAGATCTTTGTTCTTTTCTCAAGCTTTTGCGGGAATATGTACTCATGTAAAGTATATATACTTCCTCTAACGGACGTAAGGTGTAATAAGTTTAAAAAAAAGGGTAGCATCACTTGTCATGCATCAAGGAAATGAGAGAAAGTAGCAGGAGTGCCTGTTATTCCTATTCAAAGTCGCTATCCTAGTGGATTGGTCATACATTTCCCAACTAATGAAATTCTGTGGAGAATTTCATGAGGTGGAACATTCGTTAAAACCTGTTTGCTTTGGTACTTATGTGGTGCTTATAGGAACCAGAGCAAGTGTCACAGATTTCTTTTGTGGTCATTTGTCTTATCGACTTCAATTTGTCAAATCATGTTCTGAGATGAGATTAAAGTCTTTATCATCTCTATTCCTGAACCTTGTGCTAAGGATCTTTCTCATTCGCATGCTGTCTGCCTCTTTCTCTCATATAGCCTTTTTTTAATATTTCTCATCACAAGGTTCATTTATTGCTTTATTTTAGATTGCAAAACCTTCAGGGAGACGATTCAGGGAGTGGCTGAAGATCAGGGAATGAAAGAGAAAGGAAAAGATGCTACAGATGCTGCTGGACTCCTTGAAAAGTTGAGTGTTGGGGATGAAAAACATAACGTAAAAGAAAAAGAGAGCAAAACTGAAGGAGGAGAGGAAGCAAAAACGGAGGCTGGAAAGACTGAAGCTGCTTCGTCAACATAGACCGGAATGACATTCTTGTACCGACAAAGATTGTCAATCGCTTGGTTTGTGGTAAGTGCATATTATTTTCTCCTCATGTTCTGAATTTTTATCTCTTCCAAGTTATGATGAAACCTTACGGCTTTTAACGCATGCTTTTACTTTTTACTTTTAGGCATATGTCGTGTTGCTCTCACCTCATTAAGTTTCTATTCTATTGCATCGCACTTTTGCTTTAAAGGGTATAATAAATCTATTGGGACGGTCACTTGAGAGCTTGTTTGAAATTGAAAATTTGCCTTATTAAATGGTAAAATCTAAGTAAAGGATTTCTTTTTTGTTAAACTAATCAAGTTCAAATAATTAAATAAAACTATTGGGAGGGTCACTTGAGAGCTTGTTTGAAATTGAAAATTTGCCTTATTAAATTGTAAAATCTAATTAAAGGATTTCTTTTTTGTTAAACTAATCAAGTTCAAATAATTATTCTTTTAATTCAGTGAGTTGGGTCCAAGTGAACATGAACTGTGAAAAATCCATTTAAACATTTTTTTATTAAATAAAGAATTTGGAAATTTCGTGTCGTTTTCATGCATTTGAAATAGTATAAATTTTGTAAGGTTCAATTTGAATCGCATGTCGAATTTATATTCCCTTGTAAACTTTTTCATGTAATAGCTATCATCAGTCTTTGATAATAGAATTATTCACTATCAAAAATATGATTGTGATTTAATTAGTGGTAATAGAATAAATTATTAACAAATAATAGTTATCAATTGGCAAAAATAGAGAACTCACAGGAAAATAAGATAAAAATTTAATTTCTCTGTTATTAACAATTTTTTACAATTTTTTCGTTCTTACTATTGAAAAGTGGACTGGAGCTCTGCTTGAATGGGTGTTTTACAATTTGGTATAAAACGTTTTCGGTTGATTTTTATTTTCAGATACCAGTTTTGAACTGTTACAGGGAATTTGAGCTAGGAGTTTGCCCTCACATTTTGGACTTGGGACCTTTATGAACTACTATGCTGGCTTGTTTGGTTTCATTTTTAATTAATTTATATTGTGTGTTGGACAAATATAAGTCGATTATTTATCATAATTTATAAAAGAGATTTCAAAATTATTTATGATTTAATTTTGTAATTGTAAAAAATGAACTAAATTAACGACTTTTAAACGATTTTTATTTCATGATTTTGTATTAGAAAAAAAAACTCACTATATCATATAAATAAAGTTATTACTAAATAATTAAACAATAAGATTTGTTCTCATGTTTCATAATCATTAATAAGTCTAATGGTTTTCTACTAAAAAATTTATAGTTATTATTACATAACTATTTTTTATTATTATATTAAATGTATAGTTTTTAATAGATAAGCAAGATTAATCAGTGATTTGAAAAACTTTTTATTAGAAAAGGTAATTGAACGGTCCTCTTTAATTTCTTACTTCACTGTCAAAAGGTTTTAATTCGAGCTTTTTATGCAGTAACACTTATGTATATAAGTAAATAGTGAAGTTACAAAATAAAGTCATTGTTGATGTAGATTCATCTTTTTATTATTTTTATGAACTAAAAATCATTAATATCATTCTTTAGGTATTTGTAAAATTTTAATTTTTAAATTTAATTTTCAAATCACTTTAAAATCCTACATATTATGATGTGTTTTTTAATTCAAAATTAAAACCAAAATCATAATCTTTAGCTGTATCTTTTTAACATTTAGTTATTTGTAAATTTTTATGTAATTTTTATTTTCAAGTATTTACTCAAAATAAACTCTAAAATTATATATTGAAGTTAATAGATGTTTAAAAATAGTTTAACAATTTTATTTTTGTTTTTAAGACCAATTTTATTTGTTTTCAATACAAAATTAAATCAAATTCGCGAGATGAAAAACATTAGTTTCATTATTCACTACTTGATAATAATTTAATTTTATAAACTTAAGATTTTAATATTGTAGAAAGTGTTCTTTAACACAATTAATTCAATTTTTTATTTTTAAATATTTTATTGAAAAGGAATTATAAAATTGGGAAAACCTAATATATTAAAGTTGATAGATTATATTATATTTTAATTTATAAATGTTTTAATTTTTATTTTTAAGAACTTGTTTTCCGATACAAAGTTGAATCAAATCCACAAGATAAAAATCTTTAGTTTCATTCAGCAGTACTTAATATTTAGTTATTCGTAAAATTTAAATTTTCAAGAATAAAATTTAAATTTTAATTTGTAACAGGTACTTTTAACACAAAATTAAATCAAAATTATGAATAAAAATCCTTAGAAGCCCTTGTTAATATAATATATTTAGTGGATAGATTAGATTATTTTTGAGCCATTTTGTTTTAAATATTTATTGGAAATCGGTTGTAAAATTAGAAAACGATAATATATTAAGTTGATAAATTATAAATTATTTAATTATTTAATTTTAATTTTAATTTTAATTTTAAGCACTTACTTAATATTTGGTTATTTGTAAAAATTAATTTTTGAAATAATTAAAAATTTTACATATTTGTAACAAGTATTTTTAACACAATTCGAAATAGAAATCGTTAATATAATTGATAAATTGTACTATTTTATATTTAATTTTTATTATATTAGGATAAAATTTTACTTGTTTCGATACAAATTTAAATTTGCAAATTTAAATCACTTGTGTCATAAATTTAATTTTCAAAAAAAAATTTTAAACTTTACATATTGTAACAAATTAATCCAAAATCATGAAATGAAAATCCTATCGTTTACTATTTAACATTAGTTATTCGTATTTTCTATCTTTTACTATTTAACATTAGTTATTCGTAATTTTAACTAAATAAGTTATTTTATTTTATTTTTAAATATTTTATTCAGAA
The DNA here is from genome assembly GCA_026874005.2 of Erythroxylum coriaceum. Classification (NCBI taxonomy): domain Eukaryota; kingdom Viridiplantae; phylum Streptophyta; class Magnoliopsida; order Malpighiales; family Erythroxylaceae; genus Erythroxylum; species Erythroxylum coriaceum. The sequence goes on from JANQAP020000118.1 coordinate 131,096, forward strand.
TAAACTGAATTTTAAAAATTAAAATTAAAAATTGCAGCAAAAATCTAGATAAACCCTAAGATAAACGTGGAAAATCCAAAAGTTAGAATAATAAAGCAGACAAAATATTGACCTAAAATGAATATAAAACGGCAAGCTTATTAGCAAGCGTCTCTGATGAAATATATCTTAAGCAACTAGGAACTTTATTTAATGTTCTTTTTATTTTATATTCTTTTTGTACCAAACTAATCAAAATGATGATATAAAAATCATTGAAAATCATAATAATTGAAAATAAAATAACTAGATTAATTGAATAAATTACTTTGAACTTTTTAAATATTTTTACAGATGATTAAATAAATTATTTTGAAAATTTTAAATACTTTCTTTAAAATAAAGAATAAATAAATGAATATTAACTTGTATTTATTTCTTAATATATGTTTTAGCTGTTAGTTAAATATGCTCTTGAAAATATTTGATCTTCAAAAAAGTTTTAACTGAAAATTAGAAAAATAAAATTTCAGTATATTTAGTTGTCAATGCCTATCATAAGCAAAAAAAATAATAATAAATTGACTTAATTCTTTGTTAATAATAGGTGAAGGTAGAATACAATTGCATATTCTGTTTTCTTAAGGAAAACAGATTAAATTCATGAAACATAGAATATAAATATGTTTATTTCAAAACAATTTAAAATCCGTAGATTAGAATAATAAAGCTGAAAAATAATTGCCAAAAACAAAATCATGAAACATGAATCATAAATATAAATATAAATATTTTGTCAATTACGGTCCTAACTAAAAATTTCTTAAGGTCAAATTTTCTTACAAATATCTTATCTAGACATTAATATTGGCAAATAAACAACCTACCAAATTTATTTCAAATTTCATTGTTAGTTACTTAATACTAAAAGAATTACTTATTTCAATCTAATTATTTCAAGACAAACAAGTCTTTTATTTCCTTTATAAAAAGAAAAAAGAAAACTTAAAATCACATCCTCTCAACTCTTTTGCACATAACTCACTGGCTTTGAGAATAACAGCATTCAAGAATGCAAAGTTCTATCAAAATACATTCTACCAATTATAAAGTGTTCGAGTGAGTTCAAGAATGCAACTATAAACTATATTTCACAAAACTTAAAAGGGGAAAAAAAAAACTTACCCTTTCAACTCTTTTACACTTGATAAGTCGCTGGCTTTGAGAATAACAGCACTCAAAACATACAGAAGTTCTATCAAGATTTATTCGCAATTTCGAAATATCAACCGGAATTTCTGGAAAGGTTTTATAAGAAAAATAAATGTAGTCTATTTGCGATAAGATGGCATAGGATGCGTCTTCCTAATTCCTAAGATTCTATGTTGTAGCTGTTGCACGCTTTTTTCGAATGCAATACTACACATGATGGGACATAATCACTCCGAGCATACTATTGATGTACATACCAATTATGAAGTGTGTGAGTGAATTGGGAGAAAAGAGAGGAAATTAACATGAAAGCATTGGCACAATTTAGAATGTGCATTATATGAAGTTAAAGCTAATAAATACTCGAATTGTTTCAAAAGCCTAAGAGAATACGAAAGCAAGATATCATTCTTTAGAAGCGTAGCATTAAATAACTGTCAGTAAAATTATATCAGCAAAATGTACATTATATTTTAAGTCAGCACGCACAAGAATCAAGACGCGTAACAGAAATGTAAAACGAAGACACAGCACTATCTAAGCTCAGAGTTAAAACGATTCATTAAGGGTATATCTCTGGTTAGAACTTACCTCCTAACTTTCAATCTATAGCCGAATGGAAAAATCTAGTGAGCCTGATACCACTAATCAAGTCCAGCAATGTAAGATTGGCTCATGTGAAATACGTCTTCAAAATGCCATGCCATTGGACTTAGGCTGACCACTATCGTTCCATTTGGCGATGGATTTAAGAGCGATGGAATTAATTAAAGAGTAGAACTTCATCCCCTTATCATGGTACTTGTTGCCGCCACTACCAACCGTTGACGAGGGATTAAAAATACTACCGAGTAAGAAAACGTCAAATCAACAATCTGGAGGCATGAGAACGGAAAACCTCCATTTTTCCTCCACCAAAGCATCCTTTCCGCCCAATATCACACTAGCCAATGCCCTGCATGAAGTTTAAAAATAGAAAAAATAAATAATTACGTTGTTCAAAGCCATATTAGCAATTATTTTAGCGAGCACTCAACTTACCTAAGAATCTGATCAAGCTTATCAATGACTTGAAGCTGTTTAAGAATCAAGACCATCGAAAGGGCCAACCAAGTAAACTTTTTCCGATCAGAACAATCGCGACCAACCTGTGAAGAAACTGACCGTATGAATCAAACCATAATCATTGTCAATACATAGCCGAAAGATCATAACGAGTTAGAACTTCCCTATATCACAGTAAAACATGTTCCTAAGAAGAAACTTAGACATAATAATATCAATCATCATCAGGACATAATCGAATGGATAACGATTTAAAACTTCCCTATATCACGGTAAAACATGTACATAAGAAGAAACTTAGACATAATGACATCAATCATCATCAGGACATATTCGAATGATCATACGTAACGATTTAAAACTTCCCTATATAACAGTAAAATTTCTTCCTAAGAAACAAATTTAGACATCATGATATCAGTCACCATTAGGACTAGAACGAATGATCATACATAACGTTTTAACACTTTCCTATATCACAATCATCATCAGGACATAGCCGAATGATCTAATAGACTGGGAAGCTTCACAGCTTCTTTCTTAAATCACAAGCAGAAGAAGAAAAATGGTTTGTTTAGTTTTAGATACGGTCACAGTTAGTCATGGCATCACCAAAAGAGTGCATAGGAGAACATTTTTCTTAACCGAAATGCTCCGGCTGCGAGTGAGGATCGACATCAACAATTTTGATGCAGAGAAAGTCGCCCCTCAACTCTTTATCCGCAAAATGAGAAGCATGTCTCACGCATGATTTATCACTTCCAAACTGCTGCTAGAACTGACCTATTCAGAGAAACAGACATTAAGCCAATAATACAGCATGGAATGATAAAAAAGAACTGGCCGCACTGTCCTAGTATCTACAGATCTGAATCATCGCAGTAATTCTTTAAATATGAAAACGATTAAGCATAAAAATACAGAAACAAACAAAATTAAGATTAGTAAAATAAAACAGCTCGAGAACCACATGCAAGAGCCCGACTAGCCAAACAGATGTCAAAGAAAAGATTTCCTGATAAAGAAACGGATACAACATACACACTCGCAACATACACACTCGCGCCCCCACAAATATACACACAGATCTTAGATTGACGTATGGTTTCCCCGACTCCCTATGCTTCATCAATTTCACATAGAACGTAGACACTAGCACGCGAGCACAAACATACACAGAGATCTTAGATTGACGCGTTGTTTCCCCGACTCCTTGTGCTTCAACAATTTCACATACAAAGTACACACAATCTCTCGCGTGGAAAAAGATACACAGAGGTCTTAGACTGACGTATGGTTTCCCCGACTCCTTGTGCTTCAATAGTTTCACATACAACGTACACACTCGCACGCGCGCACAAAAATACGGAGAGATGTTAGATTGACTTATGGTTTCCCTGACTCCTTGTGCTTCAACAGTTTCACATAGCCAACGCCTGTTCTCTTTCCACCGATTTCCTTCCTTAAAATCTTTACAATTTCACTTTCGTTTAAATTTTTTATAAACATCAATAACTTGAAAACTCTAAAAAGAAATTCACATCGATATTAACTTTGGTCACTTAGTAATAAGAACTGAAAACCAAAAACATGAGGCAAAATGTTGCGCGGGAGGCAAATGTGAAAAAAGAACAGAAAACAGAGTATTGAGAATGAATAAGCATATACTACTCACAGAGTGAGAATCTTATCTTCTTCTTCCTCTCCAGTTGTGATGACGATATCTTCGAGTTTATCGATCGGAGCGATTAGAGTTCCGGCGTCCTCGTAATCGGCGGTCAATGCGTACTCTTCCGATTCGCACTCTTTGCTGGTGCTCTGGCTGGCTAAGTAGTATTCATCGGCGTAGTTGCATTGCTCGCTATTTCTGCTGTCACAAGTACTTCTACAAGGATCGAGCAATCGAGAAGCAGAGTTGATTTGAGAGAATGGAACTATCTGGAGCAGTTATTTGGAGCTTTTTCTGTTTGGTGTGATCGCTGAGCCTACGGAATCGGTTACATTTTGAATTTTATAGTAACAACAGAAGAGAGGGATGGATGGTGGTGGATTCAACGACGAATGAGACTGCCACGTGTCAACTTTATCTAATAGCTTGGTTGATGAGAGCATGTACATGAATACTCAATTTAAATAATATTGTATTATTTAAAATTATTAACTTATTAATAATAAAATTATATAACCAAATTATATTTCGTTTTACAGATTAATCAGGTGGGTTCAGACATAATCTACAGTAGTTTGAATCTTCTTACCACTAATCCAGTCCAGCAATGTAGATTGGCTCATGTGAAATACGTCTTCAAAATGCCATGCCATTGGACTTAGGCTGACCACTACCGTTCCATTTGGCGATGGATTTAAGAGCGATGGAATTAAGAGTAGAACTTCATCCACTTATCATGGTACTTGTTGCCGCCACTGCCAATCGTTGACGAGGGATTAAAAATATTACCGATTAAGAAAACGTCAAATCAACAATCTAGAGTTAGCAAGCATGAGAACGGAAAACCTGGATTTTTCCTCCCCCAAAGCATTATTTCCGCGCAATATCACACTAGCAAATGCCCTGCATGAAGTTTAAAAATAGAAAAAATAAATAATTACGTTGTTCAAAGCCATATTAGCAATTATTTTAGC
>JANQAP020000118.1:136094-146196 GCA_026874005.2 Erythroxylum coriaceum
AAGAAATTCACATCGATATTAACTTTGGTCACTTAGTAATAAGAACTGAAAACCAAAAACATGAGGCAAAATGTTGCACGGGAGACAAAATGTGAAAAAAAATTCAGAAAACTAAGTATTAAGAATGAATAAGCATATAGTACTCAAAGAGTGAGAATCTTATCTTCTTCTTCCTCTCCGATTGTGATGACGATATCTTCGAGTTTATCGATCGGAGCGATTAGAGTTCCAGAGTCCTTATAATCGACAGTCAATGTGCTCTCTTTCGATTCGCGCTCTTTACTGGTGTTCTTTGCTGTTGGACCCACGGACAAAGTAAATCGACATCACAAGAAATGGGTTCAAGCCCAGATTAGAAGTAAGAGGACAAATAAAGCAAAAAAAACAGAACAAACAAGATGTACAGTACCATCGTCCTTCATGTCGGGCGGGTTGCTCCACGCCGAGCCTAGTAGCAAAGCCATTCTTTCTTCATTCTGTTCGTTTCTTTGCAAATATTGAGCCACCTATAGCATAGTCCTTTTTTCATACGATTTTTCTTTGTATAAAACCCAATCGTGTATTGCAATGAAAGGTGTGATTTTCACCAAAAAAAACCTCGCTTGGTTAGCTATCTGCTTCAGTATTTTACCTTTCATGGTATCAGAGCTAACCGGGTCTTAAGATTACATCTTTTTCACCAAACTCACTTACCTACAGTCTTATTTGAACCATGGAGGGAGTTGTTGAAGGAGAAGCCAATGTTACTATAAATCCCCGAAACACTCAACCCACTACCCAAACTAACAATGATGACCCTTACCTTGTCACCAGCGCCGACAACCTCGGCGTAATATTAGTCACTACTCTGCTTGATGGAGATAACTCTCTCTCCTGGAGTCGCTCTATGATAACAGCATTGAAGGCTAAGCATAAATTGGAGTTTGTCACCGGCAATTACCCAAAACCCACTGGAGATCCAGTAACGGTGAAGAACTGGGAAAGAGCTGACAGCCTTGTCACCTCATGGATTACCAACACCATCTGTAAAGAATTAAATGATTCTTTTCTGTCCATGCCTTCCGTAAGAGATTTATGGGAGGAACTCAAGGAACAATTCGGAGGAAGCAATGGTCCGATGATGTACTCCCTAAGAAGAGAAATTAGCTTCCCCAAACAAGGTAATCAGTCAGTTTCTGCCTATTATACCAAGGTCAAACGCCTTTGGGATGATATTAGTTCTCTTAAACTTGCCCCTATATGTTCTTGTGGAGTTGCTAGACATTATGCCGAAACAGAAAACGAAGTTAAGATGACCCAGTTTTTAATGGGTCTAAACGAAGAATATGCTGATGTGGTTAACCAAATAATGTTGTTGGATCTTTTGGCCACTTTGAATAGAGCTTATGCCATGATTTTGACTGTCAAAAAACAAAGGAATATTGCTGCGAGTAATGAAGGAGCTAGCCAGATGAACATAGATATGGCAGCTAAGTCAGGGACCACCAAGAAGCCTGGTTAAGGAAGTTTCACAAGAAAGAAACCCTTTGTGAAGAAGGAGGATCGATTCTGTGGGCATTGTGAGCAATTTGGGCACCTCAAGGAGACTTGCTTCGAACTACATGGATACCCTGAATGGTACAAGGAAAAGAGGCAGCAGCTGAAAAAAAGAGGAACAAATATGGCAGCTGCGGTTCCAGAAGGAGCTACAGAAGGGTGTCACACTCCATCAGAAGTAGCCTCGAGACAACCCGACTGGAATACCAATTTGTCATCAATGATCCAGTAAGAGTTGCAGAAGATGATCAAAGGCAAAGGGATAAATGAGGTGAATTTTGCGGGATACTCTAATTATTCAGGTAACGCCCTTAATCTCTTAATCCTTGCAGCCATTAAGTCTGAACTTGGCTCGTGGATAATAGACACTGGTGCATCTACCCATATGTGCTCAGACCTAAACAAATTTATCTACTATATAGAAAATAAATGCTTTAATCCTGTTAATTTACCTGATGGAACCACCCAAACCATAAAATACATCGGTAGGGTCGTTCCCCATCCTAACTTGCCCCTGTCCGAAATCCTCCACATTCCAAGTTTTCAACATAATCTGATGTCTGTAAGTAAAGTAACCGCGCAACATAAATTAGCAGCTATTTTTCTTCCTGACAAGTGTTTTTTACAGGACCTTCGGACTAACGACGTTGTAGCAATCGAAGGGACTAGGAACGACGTCTACACCTTAAACATCAATTCTTTTCTTCCATTGTGATCATATATGTCCTCCTTTAGCCTTTTACGAGCAAAACCATACTGTTTGCACTGTTACAAGCAACTTTCGAGTTTGGCACTCTCGTCTTGGACACATATCTTTTGGTAAAATGTCACGTATTTCGTCAATCTCAGTTGAAGTCCCTAGTGATCATATATGTGATATTTGCCCGTTAGCAAAACAAGAAAGGATACCCTTCCCAAAACACGTGACACATACCCAAGCAACATTTGAATTAATCCATGTTGACTTATGGGGTCCGTACAAAGTTGCTACACTAAATGGGTCATGTTACTTCTTAACATTCGTGGACGATTATACCAGGGCCACATGGGCTTTCTTACTAAATAATAAGGCCCAAACCTTTCTTACTAAATAATAACACCCAAACCTTTACAACCTTAAAAAAAAATTTCTCCCAAGTAGAAAACCAATTTAATCAAACAATCCAAGCTATTCAAAGAGACAACGGTAGCGAATTTGTTAACTACCAATGCAGTGAGTTTTTATCGTCCAAAGGAACATTACACCGTAGGACATGTCCATATACCCCTCAACAAAATGGCGTTGTTGAAAGAAAACACAAACATTTGTTACAAGTCACTAGAGCATTACTCGTCAATGCTGAATTGCCCGAAGTTTTTTGGGGAGAAGATGTTTTAACGGCAACCTACATTATAAACCGACTACCAACTAAAGTCTTAAATTGTCAGTCACCATACGAAAAGCTAAATGGGCAAGTACCCGTATATGACCACATGAGGGTCTTCGGTTGTCTCTGTTTTGCTACTATTACCAAACCTATCAAAACCAAACTTGAGCCTAGGCCCAAAAATGTCTTTTCCTAGGGTACATGACAGGCTACAAAGCCTACAGATTAATGGACTTACAAACCAGAAAAATTTTTGCATCTCGTGACGTAGTCTTTCATAAACACACATATCCATATAAAAACACTTGAAATTAAAGACAATAGTCCTTTTCAACTTCAATCAGAAATTGATCCAATTCCTATAAACCCACATAGACAGAGCCCGCACCAAGAAAGCCAAAGTAGAAAAGTCACCCAACAAATCACTGATCCAAACCTAGAAAACACCGATATCTACCTTGAGCCAAATGGATCTCCATCTTCTCTTTCACCAACCCAGACCAACACCAATCAATCTAACCAAAAAGAACAGCCATCATCACGAATAATTCTCCAACGTAGCATAAGAACAAGAATCAAACCCAAATGGTATGACGACTTCGTGTCTGGAACTGTTACCAAGTCCCTCTCGAAGATGATGTTGCTATGTCGATCAGTTCAGGTACTGTATCCCCTTCACCAAACTTCATAGACTCTTCATCTTTACATTTTTCTAAATCTCATAACCATTTTTTTACAAATATATCTATTGAGTATGAGCTCAGTTCATACGATATTGCTGCCAAGGATTGTCGATGGGTAGAGTCCATGAATGAGCAGTTGAGGTCCTTAGAAAATAATGGGACATGGGAAATGGTGGATTTACCGAAGGAAAAAAGAGCAATTGCATCAAAGTGGGTTTACAGGGTAAAATACAAACCAGATGGAACACTAGAAAAATTAAAATCAAGGCTCATCGCAAAAGGATTCAACCAACAATTTTGGATCGACTACTCCGAAAGCTTCTCCCTTGTTGCTAAAGTCATAACCATCAAAACCTTTCTAGCAGTTACTTCTGCACACAATTGGCCTGTACACCAATGTGATGTAAACGATGCATACCTTCATGGCTCGATTGAAGAAGATTTGTACATGATGCCACCACAAGGGTACACAAAGGGGCTACCAGGTCAAGTTTGTAAACTAAAGAGATCAATCTACGGTTTGAAGCAAGCTGGATGCCAGTGGAATCAAGAACTCACTGAAAAATTGAAGAGTATAGGCTTTATTCAGTCTGAATCTGACCATTGCCTGTTCACGAGAGGTACCAGTATGAGTTTTCTTGCTTTGATAATCTATGTAGATGATTTGTTATTAATGGGTCCAAATGAGGGGTTGATGACTGAGGTGAAAAGTTTCCTACATTCTGAATACACGATTAAAGATTTAGGACATATGAAGTTCTTTATTGGAATAGAAATTGCAAGGTCAGAGAGTAGTATGGTGTTGTCACAAAGGAAGTATATCTGTGATATTTTGAAGGAAACTGGCATGACAAATGCCAAGGAAGCCCCTATACCAATTGCCCCTGGAACCAAATTAATGCTGATGTGGGAGAACTCATAGAGAATTATGAAAAATACAGGAGAATAGTAGGGAGGTGGAGGTTGCTTTACTTGAATTACACCAGACCGAACGTCGTGTACACCGTCCAGCAACTTAGTCAATTTGTAACAGCCTCTCAAAAGCCTCATTGATAGGCCGTAATTTATTTGCTACGGTATTTGAAAGGCAAGATGAAACATGGAGTTTTCTACCCTGTTCATCCAACCAGATCCTTAACTGCATACTCAGATTCGGATTGGGCATTCTGTCCTTTCAGTCGGAAGTCCCTCACCAGTTAATGCATATTTTTGGGACGTTCTTTGATTTCGTGGAAGACAAAGAAGCAAAACACGGTTAGCAAGTTCTCAGCGGAAGCAGAGTATCGTAGCATGACATCCACCATTTGTGAGTTGCATTGGATACCGTATATTCTTCAAGATTTACAGCAACCACAACAGGTCCAATACCACTCCACTGTGATAACAAAGCAGCTCTACATATTTTCTCAAACTCAGTATTTCACGAGTGAACGAAACACTTTGAAATTGATTGCCATTTGGTGCGGAATTCAATCACAGAAGGTTTTGTCACCACCAAACATATATCAACGAAAGCTCAATTAGCAGTCGTATTCACAAAAGCTCTACTTTCACCAATTTTCAAAACCATGATCTCCAAGATGGTTTCCTGTCATTGCCCATGAACTCCATTTTTAGGGGGGGACCCACGGACATAGTAAATTGACACCAAAAGAAGTGGGTTCAAGCCCATATTAGAAGCAAGAGGACAAATAAAGGAAAAAAAAAACAGAACAAACAAGATGTACAGTACCATCGTCCTTCATGTCGCGCAGGTTGCTCCACGCCGTGCCCACTAGCAGAGCCATTCTTTCTTAATTTTGTTCTTTTCTTTGCAAATATTGAGCCACCTATAGCATAGTCCTTTTTTCGCACGATTTTTCTTTGTATAAAACCCAATCGTGTATAGCAATGAAAGGTGTGATTTTCACCCCAAAAAAAACCTCGCTTGGTTAGCTATCTGTTTCAGTATTTTACCTTTTAGAATCAATAAGCATATACTACTCAAAGAGTGAGAATCTTATCTTCTTCTTCCTCTCCGGTTGTGATGACGATATCTTCGAGTTTATCCATCGGAGCGATTAGAGTTCCTGTGTCCTCGTAATCGGCGGTCAATGCGTTCTCTTCCGATTCGCGCTCTCTGCTGGTGCTCTGTCTGGCTAAGTGTAGTATTCATCGGCGTAGTTGCATTGCTCGCTATTTCTGCTGTCACAAGTACTTCTACAAGGATCGAGCAATCGAGAAGCAGAGTTGATTTGATAGAATGGAAATATCTCGAGCAGTTCTTTTTCTGTTTGGTGTGATCGCTGAGCTACAGAATCAGTTAACATTTTGAATTTTACAGTAACAACGGAAGAGAGGAATAGTGGTGGATCCAACGACGAATGAGACTGCCACGTGTCAACTTTATCTAATAGCTTGGTTGATGAAACATGTACTGCAATACTCAATTTAAATAATATTTTATTATTTTAAATTATTAACTTATTAATAATAAAATTATATAACCAAATTATATTTCGTTTTACAGATTAATCAGGTGGGTTCAGACATAATCTCGAGTAGTTTGAATCTTCTTACTCTTGGATAGGGATGTTAATAGGTCGGATCAAGTCGGGCCAGGAGTCTTGGGCTATGGTGGCCTGTACTAGCCCGTGGCTAGCTCATAAGGCCGTCGTTCATGTATTTTTTAAAATAAAAATATTCAAAATGACGTCATTTTAAAAATAACCTATGAATTACAGGCTGGGCTGAGTCAATCATAGTCAACCCATGATCCACCTGTAACCAAGTCATCTAACTTGTGGCCTGCCTGTGACCTGATCAACGATGACCAAAAGCAAGTTTGGCAAGACGGACTGGGCCACTTTTACCATGCCGACTCTTGGACTATGGACATCAAGATTTACGCATTCAACCAATCCAACTAAGCAAGGCTGTGTACAATGTACTGTATCAGTGTCGATTCTACATATTTTATATTAATTTTGAAAAATTTTAAATTATTTTATTAATTTAATCATAACAAAAAATAAATTTGAATTTAAAAATTTTATTTTATAAAATTATCTAAAATAATATATAATATTGATCAATTTAAGTATTATACGCTGTCAAATTAAAATTGGTACAAACTTTGGTAAGACATTTACAGTAATGAATTTTTTTTCAAAAGCTTTAAAGCATTGAAGATGAAAGTAAATAAAATAGAAATTTATAAAATAATTAGATAAATATTAGTTTATCTAACTTTAATTTATTCTTAAATTTAAGAGATTAAGAATAAAACTTCGTCAAACGGTTAAGGATGACAATGAGCTGACCTATAGATCTAAATTTAGATATTTTTAATAGGTCAGGTCAAAGTCTAGGCCAAGATTGACTCGATGCTCAACAATTCTGATTAAAACGACATCGTTCTGCTTATAATAGTTAGGCTTTGGGTAGGCCTGAATCTGGGCAGCTCAGGCTCAGATCTAATTAAAAAAAGATATTATTTTATATTTTTAATTTTAAAATATTATTTTAAAAATTGACAGAGATGACCTATAGATTACTTCATTGTCATTCTTACATCATTTTATATAGAAGAGTTAAGCTTCGAATCAGTTTGGACCTCGATAATTCAGGCCCAAATTTAATTAAAAAATATTATTTATATTTTTAATTAAAAAAACTAAAAAAGTTAACAGGATTGACCCATGAGACGTTTCATTGTTATCCTTATAATCAGTTTAACTTATACTTTAGATAGTTTGAATGAGTTTGAATTTAAGTTTGAAGTTTGAATCCATCTAATCGGATCGATTCTCATAATGAATTTGAATTTAAGTTGAACTGATCTAATCCGAATTATTCCCATGCCTGGAAATATGACCAAAACATCACAAAACTACATTCGGAGAACCTGACTTAAAAACTGTGGTAATAAGTCAAAATACTACGCTGGTATTATAACGTCAACCATAATATTCTATCCCAGGGTGGAATGCATGTAGCCCTAGGGTAGAAAAGGGAGTAGATTCTTTTGTCCGCCCAGCATGTTTGGAGCTACGGTCGTTTTTGTGCAAGTATAGCATGACATCATAGTCATGGTTCCCAATTGGAACATGCGAAGTTTTGTCGTGTCGTTGCACATGTTATGGGCCCGAGGAGACACTCCATAGTCAATTGATCTGCGATGAACTTTTTATATGAAAAATATTCACGATCATTAGTAAACTTGAAGAGTTGTATTCATACTTTTTGTTTTTATCAAATATGTTTATGAACACATTTGAATATTTTGTCAAAGTCTCCGCAATTAAACTGCTAACATATTATAAGTTACAACAATAATTATCTATTTATATGGGAGACTAAGAGGCATCAGATCTTATGTCCCAAATACTTTGTTTTAAACTTTGTTCTAATCTTATTTTCATTTCAAAGCGACGTCGTTTCATATTTGCGAGACAAGAATAAGATTAAAACAGGATAATTAAAACAGAAAATCTGAATCCAAACTTATAAAGGAGTTTTACATGTTAAAGGCATTTTTTTATATTAATAGAGAAATTTGTAATTATTAGTATATAATATAATACATTTTTTAATATAAGTCATTTAGAAATAGTTTCTTTACGGGTTATAAGTAAGAGTGCGAAATATTAGACCGATATAAACCCCGCTTATCAATAAAATTTCTACGAGATTTATATATAACTTAACAACAAATATAAAAGAGGATATTGTCTCGAGAGGGTAATTTAAATGGTGAATTTAACTTTCTAAGAAGTAGTGAATATTAATGAAAATCTTGTGTAACAGTAAATTAAAGATAAAGAAAAATTAATATTTATAGACAATTATTTAAATTAAATATGTCAATTAAGTATAAATTATTTATTTAAAATTGTGTATTATTATTAATATTTTAAAAATCAAACTAAAAATTAATCTGGTAAGATTAAAATATGTTTAATCAATTAATTAATTAATTGATTGATCAATTTTGATTAATTCAATCTTTTAATTATTAATTATTATATTTACCTAACAATTTATTTAATAATACTCTTAAGGATACTAAGTTACTAACAGCAGTAGATCTCGGAAAGATTAGGCGATTGATTTTGGTTAAATTTGTGGATTTGATTTGGTGAATATTCGTCCCTTAAGAGACACATGCATTTGTCAGGAATATTTGTCTTATAAGAAATTAATAATTATAAACTTCAATAGAGTAATTACTTTGTGACGGTCCATCTAGAAACTGTGTAACACTACACGCACCTAGACCCCTGCTTCGGAAGTACACCTGTCGTAATCATCGACAAAGTTGGTGACCTTCGCCAATCACGCCTACTGAAGCCAGACGGTGCATGTCCACTACGTGCTTCTGCTCTATTGCCTAGGTGCTTTTGGTTTGTTTCATTCATTACCACCAACTCACTAAAACCGCCTTGGCTCCTGGTTTTAGTCGACGGTCTTGTCACCGGGTTTCTGATTAATTATTTGAAATAAAAGCTATCGTGGCCATATGAAACTTGCAAATCCAAACTTCACGATTTTTACTTTATTTATTGAATAAATATCCTAAAATTTCACGAAATTTATTTTTTAATCTTTTATCACAAAATTTTGTGGTATTTTTTATTTGTTTATTTTAACCTAAAATACAACAACTATAACGGTAATACTCAATAAAAATTTTACTAAAATACGAGATCTAAAAAAGTCAAATAATACGTAATCGTTAATTTTTTAAAAAATTTAAGAAATATTTTTGTCGGTTAGTCTAATAATTTTATTATTTGATTTTTTAAGGCAAAAAGGTAATAATTTTATTATTTAATGTATTATGATGATATAATTTTTTAAATTGTATTAAAATAAAAATATTTTATAATGTACAAAATAATCAATATTTTAAAAACTGGACTGAAAGTTAAACTAATAAGAATTTTAGGGTTTAAAAAGTTCAACCGATATTAGAACATTATAAAACCAGTTAAAGATTAAATAAATTTGAAGAATTTGAAATAAAATTGAAATCGGCTATCTTTAATTTAAAGTTTAATTTAAAAGATAAATTAATAAATAAAAATTAATTTATTTATTTTAATTCATAAATATCGATTAGTTTATACTTTAATAAATTAATTAATAAACTGATTGATTTTTAACAATTTTATCGAACTAAAAAATTAAAAACTGAAAAACAAATTATTGGTTCAAAATTTTTATAATTAAAATGTCCAAACCGATTTAATTTTTAATCATATTTATTATAAAAGAAATGAAAACGACGTAATCTATATCTTTTACTCTTTAAGCAATTTGAGCCACCACATCAAGGATTGAATCCATATCTTTTACTCACTTAAACAAGCAAAGCCTCCGTATCAGGGTTGACCAGAAAAACAGCTCTTGACATGCAAACCCACTTGCCAAAACCAGTGCAGAGCTGACGGAGACAAAACCACACGCCTAAGAGAGAAGTCATTTAGTTCAGACCAGCCTTACCTACGGGCAAACGAAATCGTATACTGATTT
>JANQAP020000118.1:352251-369525 GCA_026874005.2 Erythroxylum coriaceum
AGAGACACAGACATGGCGTGGTCTGGTGGTTTGTTAACTCCTTTTTGGGTGAATGAACGTTAACTGTTTGTTGCAGTTTTTTGAGCAACAGGAAACAGTACCAAACAATCTGTGTGTTTCGTTTTGTTTCCTTGTTCCCACATTCGATGATGTTATAAATACGCAAAATGTCGGATTCTCACTCGTAAGGCTTACTTTTGACGAGCGGTATCGGTTCATAACTTTCAAATTGTTAAAATGATAATTATTTGTTGAATTTAGAATTACTGTGTTTGGTATCTGCTAAAATGTAAAAATAGATGTTTAAAAAGTACAGTTATAGTTGCAGTTGTAGTTACTAAAAAGAGATAAAATGACTAAAAAGTCTATTGATTTAATAAACTATTAATTATTATACAAATAATTTAAAAATATATTATTAGTCATATACATTTTAAAATATAAATAATAAAAATATCAAATTAAAATAAGAAAATATAAATAAAATAAATTTAGTAAATAAAATATTTCATAAAAATATATGACCTGCTTTCTATTAGTTAAGGGTATAATGGAAAATAATAATTATCATAAGGTTATTAATGGAAAGTAGAATTTATATCGCAGAAATACCTTCCTACTGTAACCCTCTTTCTACTTATCGATTTCTGCGGTGACACCCTACTTTTCTCTAATCTTTTCGCAAACAGATTTAAACATGTGACTGCGTTTGAAAACTGTAATAAATAAGTATTTATCCCCACTGCACTCCAAATCCAAATACAGCCTAAGTCGAATTCTATTTAAAAATACAAAATTATTATCGAGAAGAAGCAAAATCTATCCTTTTTTGAATGCATATAATAATTTGTTAGTCTTGTATTTAAGATGATTTATTTAAGGAATTAGTAAATCATATTTATGTGGTACAATTGATTAATTAAATATATCAGAGTTTGATTTTCAAAATTAAAAAAAATGAATTTCATTTGAATTTTATTTTTTAGTAATTATCTAAATTAATTCTACCACTCATTTAGATTTATTTAAAATTTTAATACATTTTATTTAATTCATATTAAAAAGAATAATAACTATAATTTGTTTATAAAAGAATAACTCATTTATCGATTGATGCTATAGCTGGGTGAGTTCATGCCCTCATGGTGTTAGAAGCTCGGGCTCAGCTCCATTGTAAAGAATCTGACCGAAGGCCCGCAACTAACAGAACTATAATCTCTGGCCATATTAAATGACCGAGTTTTGAGTTGCCCGACTCAAAACCCAATCCGGTTCAGTGACATTTACGTCCAATCAGAATTCGTTCCTCTCCTCAGTCAGAACTTGAAATATACAGGGGATGTAGGACTAGAACACTCTAACATGCACCACGTGTTATTCAACGTGTCTCCAGATGAGTCTTTTCCATTCTTCTTCTCTCGACAACAAGAAGCTTCTTTGGCCACGTGTACACGATCCATACATCTTGCAAACGCCTTCCTTATATAGTTAGACGATGTCCCTTCTAGCAAATCCAACAGCATGAAAGAAGCTTGAGGTCATAACAATGGCGGATGAGTTCAGGTTGGTGTCCCCGGCAATAAACCACGAAGGAAGGTTGCCAAGAAAGTTCACGGATGAGGGTCAAGGTGCAAAAAAGAACCTCTCTCCCCCACTGGAATGGTACAACGTGCCCGAAGGAACCAAGAGCCTGGCTCTTGTGGTTCAGGACATTGATGCACCGGACCCTGATGGTCCGATCGTTCCATGGACCATTTGGGTTGTGACCAACATACCACCTACCTTGAAGGGTCTACCCGAAGGGATCTCTGGAAAAGGAGACGACATGGGTGGTGAGTATGGAGGCATTAAGGAAGGAAATAATGATGAGAAGGTTCCTGGTTGGCGGGGTCCAAAGTTGCCATCTCATGGACATAGGTTCGAGTTCAAGCTCTATGCTTTGGACGATGAACTGCAGCTTGGGAACAAGGTACGAGAATGTGATGATTGGGTTCATGAATAACGATTCGTTTCACGATGTTTTATGTTTCTGGTTATGGCTTATAGGTTACGAAGGAAAAGCTGCTGGAGGCAATCGAAGGACATGTTTTGGGAGAAGCTGTTCTGATTTGCAAATTTTGAGGATGTAATGTAAAATCAATGGTTTTGGACTTTTGCGTGTTGTATTGTTTGGTGAGATGTAATGAACAGTTGAGGTTGAAAGAATAATAATTTCCAAATTTAGTAAATTGTATTGAAAATAGGGTTTGACGCTTTGGTCCGAAATAGGAAGTGGGTTGTCAAAACTGTCGTTTTGGTACGGGTCAGTATGTAGGGTTCATATGTATTCGGGCCAGCTTGAGCCCAAATTTGATTGATTTAATTATATTTTACCGTCATTTTTATATCAACCGATCAGTAAAATTAATTTTTTAGTATTAACCGTTTATGTGTAAAATGAATTATGAAAATATGACTTGAAAAATTTTATAAAGACATAAATATTATATCTTACTATTTATTTAAATATTTTTATAAGAATTTAGATTTTAAATATTTAATTTTACAAAATTAAATTTATAACTCTAATAAAATCATAAAAGATATTATAATAATAATAATAATAAATATGGTCATTATTACTTATACTTTCTTTGTTTAGCTCGAGTAATTTATAATAACTTTTAGGTATAATCGTCTTTTTATTCTTTAATTTCTCCACTATTAGAGCAAAAAGCTCCTTATATAAGCATTTTCAAAAATAAATAACTGAATTCAATTTGTCAACTTAATCAGCTAATTATTAATCATAATTACAATTATTTGACATGATCAAACAACCAAATACTTCTCAATTCGTCAAAAACTAGTTGATCAGTCTTTACTAAAGAAGACCTAAGTCGTCACCGTCATCGTCGTCGTCATCATCATCATCACTCAGTCTAAAATTCCTTAATAAAGTAGGGTCTGAGGAGGTCCGATAGTACGCAGTCTTATCCCTACATAATAGAGAGGCTGTTTTCGGTGGACCTACATATAAATGAGACAATATACGAATGATGCAGGTTACAGAAACAATTCATTAAAAACATAAAATAACTGAAAATACAAGTAATAGGGAATACATGAAGAAGACCAGATCGGCGAGAACCTAATAGGCTACAAAGTTCAATCACTTCTTGTCTCCAAAAATAAAAAAAAAACTAAATAGAATAATAATAAAAATACCCAAATTTAAGATACAGCTAAAATAAATTCAAGTAACACTAATAATAAAATAAATACGAAGACCTAAGTGTTATAGAAAATAGATTCATGTTATAAGAGCTACAATAAGACTTGGAGACAAAATATAAACCAAATTAAGTGTTAGTAGAAATCATCCTAACTTTGGCAAAGAATTTAACAAATCAATTGTATCAATTAAGACTCTAATAATGCTTTTACTTTTAATCATTTTTATAAATTTTATTAAATCAAAAGCAAAACACTAACTTTAAATCTAAACAAGAGCATGTAGAAACTTATTTAAAAAATTACTTAACCTTTTGGAATGAAAGTAAATACTTTATCTTGAATACTTCCGGTTATTCAATTTGTTCACATTTTTAAATAGCTATTAGCACGACTCTTTGACTTTAACCTCTCCACTTAATATGAAGCCATCAAAACAAATTTAGTTTATGTTAAACTTATTCACACGATTTCGTATATTTCCTTTTTTGAAAATAGAAATTTAATTAAATAAGAATTAATGTACAATATGTTTGATCAAAATTAGCTATTATAAAACAAAATAATCACAACATCACAAAATTCACTAAGATTGACAAGAAGCAGAGGACTATCCAATTCTCCGTGCTATTTGGCATTATAAAATGTTAGAATATTTCATATTGACTAAACATGAAAATGTTAAAGAGTTTATAAGTGATAAGGATCAACTATCCAAATGACTAGTTATAGTTACTTTGACAATGATTGACCCAAACCTAATTTTTGTTAATGGACTTTACACTCTACTCGTATTAAAAATTTCTAATATGGTCTCAAAGAAGGTTTGGTCCGGATTATTAATTTCCAAGTTGTCCATCTGGATGTTCAGTCTTAACTGTTAATTTTCCAGTTGTCTATCTGGATGTCTAGTCACAATTGTACTTGAGGAGGAATGTTAGAATATTCCATATTTACTAAACATGAAAATGTTTAAGGGTTTGTAAGTCGTAAGGGTCAACTATCCAAATGACTAGTTATAGTTATTTTGGCAATGGTTGACCCAAGCCCAATTGTTATTAATGGGTTCTACACTCTACTAATATTAAAAAATTCTAATATAAAACAAAAATTTAAAAATTATAATATTATTTTAATATAATAAATTAAAATAAAATCTTTAGCATGTAAGCTTAAAATCAAAAGTTAGATCAAATCGAGTTGGTTTAAATAAGAATTCACCTAGGTTTTGGACTGCTGATATTGAGTGTTGGGCCGGGGCAATAGCCCGGCCCATTACCATCCATAATTCGTTCCATTCTTATAATCATTTTATTCAATTATCGTCACAATTTGAATTCTAAACAATGCAGGGCAGATTAGGACGAATGCTACGTCGTTTCATCTGGCTACACATAGTACACTGCGACTTCTCAAGCAAGTAGTGAATATCCGACAAAACCAAGCCAGTCGTCGCGAAAAGCCAATAAAACCAAACCAGTCGTCGTGAACGGCCGACTCCATTTGAACCGCCCTCCTTCTGGTTCCGTATGCTAAGGGTAAAAATCGAGAAGGGAACGTATTGCAATTTCTAGGTAAATCTTTTCAATTTTTCTTTTTCTTCAGTGTTTCATGGTGGGCTGGATTAGAAGTTGTTGAAGTTCTAGTTTACGGAAATCCTAGGCTTTTCTGGTACATCATATATATATGGGTAGAAGAAGAGATAGCAGTGAATCCAGCGGCGACGAGAGAGAAAAGGGTCGCGATAATAAACGAGATTCGAGGTTGAATCGTGGTGGAGATCGTGAAGATCATAGCGGTTCGTCTGATTCGGATAGGGATAGAAGAAACAGTACGAAGAGGCGTGGAAAGGGCGGTGAAGTTAGGGATAGAGGTGAAAGGAGGCGGCGGGAGGAGAGTTCCGACGAAGAAGGAGAGTTAGTAGATAGGGAGAGCAGCAGGAGAGATGGAGATAAGTATGAGGAGCGTCGAAATGGCGAGAGGAGGCGGGAAATTGGTGAAAGAGATAGGACTAGAGAGCCTAATTTGAGTACAGATGATGATAAGAGAAGGAATAATAGGGATGGGAGAGAGAGAGAGAGAACCCATGTTGAGAATAGGCACAGACGTCATGAAACTGAGGATGGTCACAGAAGTAGGGAACGGAGAGATAGGAATAGAGATGACAAGGATCATAGGAGTCGAAGAGATGACGGTGATTTGAAGACTTCAAGAGGTAAGGAGAGGAATGAACAGAAAGAGGATGGCAAAAGCTTGAAGGAGAAAGGTGGGATTGGTGGAAAAGGGTTTGATGACTCGAAAAAGGATGCTGTGCAAGAGGCAAATCCGAGTTCTGAGCAATTGGGTAGGAGTGGAGGAGTTTACATTCCACCATTTAAATTGGCGCGAATGATGAGGGAAGTAGATGATAAGAGCAGTGTTGAGTATCAAAGGTTGACATGGGATGCCCTTAGAAAGAGTATTAACGGGCTTGTGAACAAGGTCAATGCCATGAACATTAAGAACATCATCCCAGAACTCTTTTCTGAGAATCTGATCAGAGGGAGGGGTCTTTTCTGCCGGTCTTGTATGAAATCTCAGATGGCATCTCCAGGTTTCACCCATGTGTTTGCAGCATTGGTTGCGGTTGTAAACACCAGGTTCCCTGAAGTGGGTGATCTCTTGCTGAGAAGGATAGTTTTGCAACTCAAGCGAGCCTATAAACGAAATGACAAGGTACTTGTAGCTTATGTTAATTGCTGGTTCAGTTTATGTATTTTTATTCGGATGGACATCAATTGCTGTACGTTTGGCATTAGAGTTATAATTTACTTGTATAGATTCTTGTTCTGATTTATGTATGTGCTTGTCTTTGGTGGATGGACAGCATCAATTACTAGCTGCTGTCAAATTCGTAGCTCATCTTGTGAACCAGCAAGTGGCTCATGAGCTCATTGCTCTAGAACTCCTTGCTGTTTTGCTGGAGAATCCCACAGATGACAGTGTTGAGGTGGCTGTGGGGTTTGTCACAGAGTGTGGCTCAATACTTCAGGATGTGTCACCTAAAGGCTTGGATGGTGAGTTTTTATTTGACATTTGTATTTGCATGTCACAGCAACCCCTTGTGTATTCTTTCTGGAATTATATATGTAAACTGCTCTTTAATTATATTCTATGTTGTACATCTTCATTATGTCTCTGTAACTAGGCTATAAGTTAAGTTCAACTTGTGGATCGAGATATTTTTGTTTTTTCTTCTCATTTGTGATTATGTTATGACGTGGCGATGGTTCCTAACTTGGAAGTCGTCAAGACAAGTTTTTATAAATATGATGTTAGATACAGTGATTCCATCATACAAGTATCTCTTATCAAGTCTTCCGTGTTTAGGAAAAGATATCAGGAAGCTCTATCAGGTCCAGCGTTCATTGTGATTATGAACACCCTTTGAATCCATTCTTCTCTGTTTATTCTGAAGACTTAGGCTGGATGGAAAGTTTCCGTAAATGTATCTTGTTTGAAAACACTTGTTAAACCCTGCTGTTCATGGCTTACTTAATACCATGATTGCTAATCAGCCTGTCATCATAATCCGTTGATGGCATGATAATGTGTTGTATGTCATAATCTGAAGCATCTCAGTTGGTGGTGAAATCGATAAGTTATCAGAGTCTTTAATGACTATGTAGAAAATGGATTTTGCTTTAGTGCATTCCGTCATAGAGAAGATGCCATAACTTTTTCGTTAAAGAGACTTTTAAACATGTATCATATGCGGGGTGATCATTGCAGGAGCTTTTGAGCGATTTCGAGGAATCCTTCATGAAGGAGAGATTGATAAACGCGTACAATTTTTAATTGAAGGTCTTTTTGCTATAAGAAAAGCCAAATTTCAGGTGCAACTTTTCTTGCCTATCAATGATTTTGCATGTTGTTTTTTGTACTTTTGTCTAGTATCTGATTTCTTGATGGCATCTTGTGAATTTATACATCTACAGGGATATCCTGTAGTTCTTCCTGAACTGGACCTTGTAGAACCAGAAGACCAGTTGACACATGAGATATCCCTCCAAGATGAAATTGATCCAGAGATCACACTTGGTACTTCTTAGAATTATCACTCACCTTCATCAGTTTGGTATGCTGGTTTTTGACTATTTTAATGCTATTTATGTTTCTTCTTCAGATATTTTCCAAAAGGACCCAGATTTTCTTGAGAATGAGAAACGCTATGAGGAATTGAAGAAAAGTATTCTTGGAGAAGAGTCTGAGGATGAAGAAGGTTCTGCCTCTGGTGATGAAGATAGTGATGATGATGAAGATGAAGAATCCGAGGAAGAGGATGAACAGGCAATGGAAATAAAAGATGAAACAGAGACCAATCTAGTGAACCTTAGAAGGACAATCTATCTAACCATAATGTCCAGCGTAGACTTTGAGGAGGCTGGCCACAAATTATTGAAAATTAAACTAGAGCCAGGGCAAGAGGTAATAAACAAAAACTGTGCACTTCTACCACTTTTAGTTGAACTGTTATTTATTAGTTTATCCCATAGTCTGTTCTTATTGATAACCATTTTGATTTCAAGATAATAGTATGTGCTTCCTGTAATTATTGAATCCTGAGTTTACGCATAGTTCAATTTACCCTATAACAATGCAATTTGCCACTTTGTTAGTCACTGGTTTTGCCATAGATAATTCTTCTTCTTTTAATTAGTATAATTAAGTAGGTTTCCTTTGATAACTGTCTATTTTTGTCCAGGCATTCATTGCTACTCTACATACTTGCATCTTGTCCTTGAATTTCCATTTCATATTTATAATGCATAGACTGCTTCAACTTTTTGTGAGGTATCAGCCTACCCTTTTATCCTCGGTTTAGCATTCTTTGTATTTGAACTTTACACGCTGGCATATAAGATTTGTCTTTGAGGTTTTTAGATGTTTGGACTCTCCTTGACACTCTTTGGACCTGAATTTTCTTCATTTGCACTAATGCAGATGGAGTTGTGTATTATGCTGTTGGAGTGCTGCAGCCAGGAAAGAACTTACCTGCGGTATTACGGTCTTTTGGGCCAGCGGTTTTGCATGATCAACAAAGTCTACCAGGAGAACTTCGAGAAATGCTTTGTGCAGCAGTATTCTATGATTCACCGTCTTGAAACAAATAAGTTGCGGAATGTGGCAAAATTTTTTGCCCATCTACTTGGGACAGATGCCCTTCCTTGGCATGTCTTAGCTTATATACGCCTAACTGAAGAGGATACCACTTCTTCTTCTCGTATATTTATTAAGATTCTCTTTCAGGTAACTGAATATGTCAACTTACTGCTTTCTGTTTACTTGTCTCAAGTTTATTTATTTAGATCAGCATTTTTATTTCTAGATGCATCATCTGTACACTGCACACACATTGATTTTTCTGTCGTCGAATTGGGACATGAGTTTGGTCCGTGACCATCTTGATTATCTTTCTGGTTATTTGTTTTGAGTTTACCTATGTAGACCAGCATTTTTATTTTCTCGATGCATCAGTCGATATAGACGTTTTTGTCATCAAATGACGACATGAGTTTGGTCTGCGACCACCTTGGTTAATGGTTACAATCTTATTGTGTTCAGATTTTGCCCCAACATCTTATTGTTATGATTTCTTTGTGAACTGTTCTTGACATTTTAATTGTATTGTATAGGAATTGTCAGAACATTTAGGCATTCGCTTGCTGAACGAGAGACTTAACGATCCTTCCATGCTTGATTCTTTCGAGTCCATATTTCCCAAGGACAATCCCAAGAACACGCGGTTTGCCATCAATTTCTTCACATCCATTGGACTTGGTGGTATCACTGAAAATCTGCGAGAGTATTTGAAGAATATGCCGCGGCTTATCATGCAACAACAGAAAGCTGTCGAATCTGGAAGTTCCGGCTCATTGGATTCAGACTCAAGCATCTCAGAATCTGAGACCGAATCATCAAGTTCTGATGAGGATGATAGGCGCCGCAAGCGGAACGGGAGAAACGAGAGGGATGACAGACACAGGAAAAAGAGTAGGAGGGACTAGAAAAACCTTGGATAGGTTTGATGTTGTCTGATTGTCGTGTATTATGTTAGCATTTGGTAATCTCTGGTTCTGCAATCTATGTAGCCTTAGAAATTTCTTGAATTTTGGTATTTTGTTTCTCATCTGAAAGATGGTAATTTTTTGTACTTCCGTTGCATTACCCTTCTTAGTATTACATTGGATTTTATCTAATGTAGTCATATTCTGTAGTCTAGAGTGTAGACTGTTTAGTGCGTTTAGTGTTACGGTGAACTATCATAACTTTGGCAACAGTTGGGGCCGGTATCGGACTGGGCTGGACCATGTTTGAATCTATTTTCTAGGCCTGAGTCTAGTCTCGAATGCTTGAGTCCGATTGAGTTTTGAGTCAAGTTTGGATTTCGGGCAAAAATTTTGGGCTTCGGATTGTTTTATGTCAGTTGTCTGATGAAGACTTTTTACCATCAATTGTAGGGATTACAATAAATCGGGTCAGCTCCAGTTTAGGCCCAATTTATTCTGACCTATTTTTTTTAAAATAATTAAATTAAAACAAAGTAAAAAATGATGTTGATTTTGCTATAGGTGTTAGGCTTGGGCAGCTTGAGTTTGGCCCAAGGTTTGATCTAACTGGACCGGGCTCAAATGGCATGTTTAAACATTTGTTTCCTCTGTATTGAATCTGTTGGTATACTTTTCTTCCCTTGCTTATTGGGAGTCCAAAAGGACCAAAACAAGCATAGAAAGAATCTATGGGATTATTCAGAATTGTGAATGTTGTATTTGAGTTTTTTGAATAATTTTTAAAATTATAAAAAATAGATATATCTATTCTTTAAACATAAACAGAATTTATATTTATCATATGAAGTTATGGAAATATTACATCTTCTAACAATTTAGTATAGTTTATAATAAATATTAAAAATCAAAAGATTTATTAATTTTTTTCCTTTTTAATATCTCTTAATCTATGAATTTTTATTTGATATTAAACTAATATAAATGACACAAATTGAAATTTTGTGGTACATTAAATAATTAATCCTAATTAGTGCAATTTATTTTCAATTGGTAAAATGTCTACTAAATAATATGAATATGTGATAAAAAATATTTATAATATAATTTATTATCTAAAAAATATTTTTAATTTAATTTATTATCTAACATATTTGAACTTTTAATTAGGTAAGATGGATTGATTTTATCTACCTGACAATGAACTTTCAGCTTATTGATTTCACCTTTCTCTTAACTTATTAATAATTTAATAGTGTTAATATGTATTCTTGTTTTATAAACATAGCCTTTTTAAAGCCATTATCTTCCTTAATTTCAATAAATAAATTTATTATCAATAATGATTTTTATCAACGATTAAAAACTCAACCCGATCAAGAATTGTCTAACTTTTTTGTTCGGTTTTCAATTTTTCGATTTGATTTCCTTTAATAACTCTTGTTGTTAAAGGTTGATTAATTATTAATTAATCGATCAAATTTTATAAATTAATAAATTATTATAAACTAAAATTAATTAATTAATTATATTTAAAAATATCATTTTTCAATTAAACTTCAAATTTTTTGATAGGTAAAGACAATTTCTTTCAATCATATTTCAAATTCTTTAATTTTAGTTGATTTTTGACTGTTTAATAATGATTGAACTTTTTAAACTTTAAATCTCTTACCTTACTGGTTTAACTTCAGGTGGTCCGGTTTTTAAAACGTTGATTTTTATTCATTGTCATTTTTTATTTTAAAAAATATATAGCTTGTCAAATACCAATAGTATTTTAAATAATAGAAATAAGATAAAAGATAGGGAATTTTCTTTATATTTTATATTTTTATATTTTAAAGAAAAACAAAATAAAAATAGTTTGAACTGATTTTAATTAATTAAAAAGAAATTCTGAAAAATTACAAAATTACAATTTTTTAACGTTAAAAAATTAAGAATATTGATATATTACGTTACGTATAAAAATTCTAAAGAAAGAAAAGAACAAGAAAATTGGTAAATTCGTAGATAAACGGGGGCAGGCCCTCTGGATCTCTGAGAACTGCCTAGCATCAAGCGAAGTAAATATCGAGTCAAGACAGTTTCTTGCTCTGATAGCAAATCTGATCTGATGATGAATTCCGCAACCCAACACGATGAAGCTAATTGGGATTGTGAGGTGAGGTCAGGTGGGATGTGGGTTCAGAGAAGAGACGCCGATGATCACCTCGACCAGTCTGGGCCGTTGATCAAAGTCAGTGTCTCTCATGGTGCTGCCCAGCACGAAGTCCATGTACCCCCGCAATCTACCTTTGGTATTTTGCTATGTTCTTCTTTTCTTTGTTTTGTTGTGTGGGTTATGATCATTGTTTCGGAGAAAACTTCAGTGAAGAAGAGAAATTGATTGAGTTTCCGAAAATTTCAGGTTTAGTTCATAAATTGTTTAACATAGTTGTATATTAACTTCACAAAGTTTTGATCTTGTAAGTTGGGATATAGTTTTTCTTTTGTTTCCTGTTTTTTCTGCGTTTTCTGTATGAAAATTTATTCCAAAATTGTTGGACAAGAGCTTTCTTGTTGTTGAATGTAAACAAAAGATGAATTGGCCATGTATTAGTACCTAATGAAGTTATTATGTATTTCTCTTGATAGGTCTGTGTGATTGTTTTAGACTATTCTCATGGTTTGTTCTGATGCTTTCTGCTTCGAGTACTTGGTAAAATCTATTGGTGCAATGGTATGGAAATTGTTGGATGGTGATATTTTGGTTATTGAGTCGATGTATATGTTTCTTAATTACAGGTTATATGAAGAAGGTTATTGAGCAGAAAACAGGTTTGGAGCCTAACCGGCAGAAGATTTTGTTTAGAGGGCAAGAGAAAGAAGATGTTGAGTACTTGAATGAGGCAGGTGTTAAGGATAACTCAAAGGTTCTCGTTTTGGAGGACATCGCGAAAGAACCAAAACTTGAGCAGTTGAAAGAATGCAATGAGACATCAAAAGCAGGGCTGAAGGAAAATGCGGAAACATGGAACAAGGAGCAAAAGGAGGCAGGGATCAAGGAAAGTGAAGAAATGTTGAAGGCACTTCAAGCTATTGATGTAGTGCGAGCAGAAGTTGATAAGCTTGCTGAAAGAGTGAGAATTTGCATATGAATTGGAATTTTGTTCATGAAAAGCATATTTATGTATCTAATACATAGTTCTAATGTTCCCTTTTACAGGTAGCTGCTTTAGAAGTTGCTGTGAATGGTGGCACCAAGATTGCGGAGGATGAGTTTGTTGTTTCAGCAGAGTTGCTGATGAGACAAGTGCTGAAGTTGGACACTATCGAGGCAGAGGGAGAAGCCAGGGTACAGAGAAGGGCAGAGGTTAGTGCTTTCTGCCATTTGAACTATGTGTTTTGCCCATTTTATGCTCCTAGAATCTTACTTGATTTGATCCAATCAAATAGAACTTCTGGGAATGCATGTGATAGACGTCATAGTTTTGTAATTAGAAAAGGCTGTTGTAAAATATTGAGACAAATTTGCCATGAAACTGGTTGAAGATGAGCCTTTAATTATGGTTACATAACAAAGAATTAATGCTCTATAGTTCCAGTGTTTGCATATTCCTATTGCTTTAAGCCTGCTGCTATCAACTTATAACTTCCTTGAACAGGTATGCCGTATTCAGAAATTCCATGGGGTTCTGGACAATCTAAAGGTGAAAAATTCCAAACCTCATAACAAGAGTGAAAGCAATTTAACCGTGACAACTGAGTGGGAAACCTTTGACTCTGGAATGGGAAGCTTGACGCCTCCTCCTCCGACATCATCTTCAACAAGAGTAACCCAGGACTGGGAAACCTTTGATTAGGTCTACGACTGCTTATTTATTGTAGTTTATGGAATTGATTGTGAAAAATACATATAAAATTCAGAACATCGATATTAGGATTTCGTTTTCTCATTCATTGTTCCATTCCAGTCTCTATGCTCGAGACTTTACGTGAAAATATGCTCTTACCTTGTTTAGTTATTTGGTTATTTTGAACGAAATTGTGATTAATCAATGACTGAGTTCTCCATCATCTGTCATCATATACAATGGTAGTAGTTGTTTCTTGTTCAGATTACATTCGTTTTGAAATTGTAGATCATAACTCTGCAGGAGATGACACTTTCATAGGCATAAACTGACTCGAATGTGAGTTGGGTTACATGTTTTTTTTCTTGACATAGTTGAGAATAGAGCAGTAGACCTGGTATGCCTGATGTCAGTGAATGACACTGCACAGATCATTTGGCACGCCTTGTAGCTTGTTCAGTTTAGTTTTCCAAACCCTGATCTATTGATGAATTTGGAGTTTTCATATACTTAAAATTTAACAAGTGATAGGGCTCTGTAGACTCCCCAACTCGTAGATTACATATACATTGAAGGAAAGATCAGCACTAAACCCTTCTGGAAAATGGCAGGCAACATCAGTTACATAGAATATTGAAGGAGTTGAGACAATTTAGCTTTACAAATTGATAGTTACACCTCTTGCACCATTGATATATGGAGATGGGGTTATATCTTCTGCATAAGAAGAGCTATTCCAACCATGCTTAGTCGGGTCATACTTTTCTCCATCACCCCAAAGAGCATAAGCTTCTTCTCCATGAACTGCATCATCTCCTATAGCTAGATGTTCCTCAGGCATTCTCAACGGTATGAAGAACCTTATAGCTAGAAGAATTACTGTTGTTGACATTATGTTCCAACCAATCACGAACAAGGCGGCAACGATTTGCTTCAAGAACTGTACGCCGCCAACACCACCGTAGAATGCACCTCTTGTTTTCTTTGGTAGGATAAGTTCGCAAAGCACCGGCTCTGCGAGAAGTCCTGTTAGGAGACCTCCCAGCAGCCCAGCCACAGCATGTGTGTGGAACACACCCAATGTATCATCAACCTGTAAATATGTTCGTCTCAGTAGCTCTACTTTACAAAGACTGCTTCTTTAGATGTATTTGATAATCCAGTTTATGCGGAAAACCAGAAAGAAGCCTTCTTGGACATTGACAGACTTTTTGACTGTTGCAGTTAACCATCAAAGGTGTGATCTTTCTGTTCTGGTTAGACTAAGAAATTACAGAATTTTCAAGAATGGTATGCTGTTATGAATATCTTAGACTACATGTGAAGCAAACCTATATTTCCCACAAATTGATGTTACGGATCGGACTGTAATCGTAATTTAAATCCCCGGAAGCAACTTTATCACCTTGTTTAATTGGGTTTGAGCACAGAAAGTTTTAAGCACTGAGTGATGGATTAAGACAAGCAATTGTAAGTTTTATTACAAAGAAGCCATTCCTAAAGCAGCGAATCCTGAAGAGAATAGGTTGAGGTGGGACAGAGATTAGGTTTCAATCTGAAATCACTTTCCACTCATTGATAAGGAAATCTACTTGTATTAACTTTAATTGAAGTCCCATGTATTTACAATTTAAAGGAACTTGCTAGTGGGAAGAATTTTCATAGTCAGAACACTAATGGCCGCCAGGATTGATTTTCCAGGATTGTGATCTGCATCAGTCTAATTCCCATCAGACCCATTACCTCTCGCTATACTTTTCCTACCTAAAATTCTACAAACTTATTAAGATTAGTAAATACCTTTAATCATATAAGTGAAGTGCATGAATAGGGTCTGCAACAGGTCGGATCTGACCCAATTTTATCAGAGCCTAGAGTCCGATTGATTTCGAGCTAAATGATATTGCTTTAATGAATTGGTTCAGGTTGATTCAAGTGAAAACAATGCAGTGTTAACTGAATCATATCTTCCTTATGCAAGAGGAAAAAGAGAAATGATTAGCTACCTTTTGCAGCAGAGCACACTTCTTGTGAAGAATCATCATGGAAACCCATGGGACACTGCCAGAAAGTATTCCCATAATTATAGCTGCCCAAGATTGAACCAGACCTGCAATGCCACATTCTACTATTACCAAACAAATTCCCATAATTCTGGCAATTATGCAACTGATGTCTCTTAAAAAGAATTCTTATTTAGGCTCCTGACCCTTATAAAGAGCAACAAAAAGGTCCTATTTTGAGAGGCAAAATAGGGACTTACTTGTTTTTACTTGCCCAGCTTATAAAATGTCAAGGAACGGGTGTGGTCTCTTAGATCCTTTTTTTTTTTTTTTGAGGTTTTGTCAAGTTTTGAGTTCATTTCAGAACTGAAAGTATTATACCAACCTGCTCCAGGAGTGATGCAAACCAATCCTGTCATCATTCCTTGAACAGCACCGATCACTGATGGTTTACCAAAGAACACAACATCCAGAGATGTCCATACAAGCAGGCTTGTTGCTGCACAAACATTAGTATTTAAGATTGCAATAGAAGCATCCACGTTCGCCGCATACGGTGCACCACCGTTGAACCCCGACCATCCCATCCATAAAAGTCCACCGCCAGCAAGCATAAGCAACACATTGTTTGGTGGAAACCTCTCTCGATCGCTTTTTAGCCTTGGTCCAACCTGTATCATTTCAATCATGACAGAAAGGTAATCAGCTTGACTGTAGCACATGAAAATCATAAGATTGCTTCGTGTTTGTTAAAAGGTTTTTGTTCTTTTCTTGTTTCTTACCCAATAAGCAGCAGTCAACCCTGCAGTTCCTGAGGAGAGGTGAATAACATAGCCGCCTGAATAATCTATAACACCCCACTGGTACAGAAACCCACCACCCCATAGACTAAAAGCACCGACTGTGTAGGAGAAGATGAGCCAAAGAGGAACAAAAGCCATCCAAGCTTTGATATTCATGCGACCAAGAACAGAACCAGCAAGCAAGATGAGAGTAATAGCAGCAAAAGTGAACTGAAAGTACACAAGAGTCGCCATAGGATAAAAAGGTTCAACGGTCACAAAACTACCATCTTCTTGTTCATGTCTACTTGCAGGAACTCTAGCTCTTCCAATAAGGTACTTCTGGCCAAGAGCTGGAGCTCCTTTACCCCAGAAAGGCAAAAGCTTATCACCAAAAGCCAAGCGATAGCCTACAAGCACCCAACATATAAGAACAGCAGCGAACGCGTAAAGAGCCATAAAAGCAGAGTTCACTGCCCATTTCTTCTTGACGATGCTCGCATAGAGAATAACAAGACCTGGCATGCTCTGTAACGCAACGAGAGTTGAAGCTGTCATCTGCCATGCGTTGTCTCCTTTGTTTAGCCATGGAGGAACTGCTTCGTTAACTTCGTAAGCAATTGGGAACTCCATCAGCTTCTGTTATCTGATATAAAACTTGAAGAGAATATAGCTATTGTGAAGCCATGCTTTTTGCTCTTTAAATGGCTGCTACTCCTTACCAACTGAACATGCGTTGAACTTTCTTCTACTTCTTGACCTTGACTCGTGTTCATATATTTACCTAGCGGCTCAGACTATTCGACTTTGTCATAAATTTCTCAATTGACGGCTTGAAACCCCTCGTTCGTGGGACACGCGGAACTTCTTTACATTTGGCCTAAAACCGTACAGAAGTTGAGAGGCTGACATCATTGTAAATGACATGGTTCTTTCTGTGGTTGTTACACACTTTTTGACTTATCACAAGGTTTGGTCCACACTCCGTATTGTTGCCATCACTATTATTCATTGCCAGGAAAAATCTTCTGTTCCCAATATAATCCAGTTTCTCTGTTTCCCTCATTTCCAATACTTCAAATTCAGATAGGAATTTAAATGGATAAAATAAAAAATTTAAGAATTAAAAAATTAAAAAATATTAAACTATCATAAAATTAGCTAAAAATTTTAAAATTTTAAATAATTTAAAAAATAATTAAAAAAGACTATTTAAAATTTAATTAAATAAGATACTATTAAATAAAAATTAATCAGTTTATTTTAGTTTATAAAAATTGATCAGTTTAAAAATGTCGCGATCGTAACTTACGATCGCGACTCAGCTGACAGCGTCGCGGTCGCGACTCTGCCGAATCGTTGCGATCGTAATCGCGACGCGCGACGCTAC
>JANQAP020000118.1:451507-475316 GCA_026874005.2 Erythroxylum coriaceum
AAACAGGTTTTTGTTTTTGTTTGAAAGAAAAACATAAACAAAAAACTGAAAACTAAAACTGAAAACTACAACAGAAAAATAAAAATAGAACCAAAGAGCCCTGACTTGATAAATAACAACAATAACAACAACAATTAAGTGAAAATTTCTTTGATACATGAAATTTAGAGAGGTTCGGTAATACACAACTTTACTCTAACTGATAGATTTAGACTTAATAAATCAAATTACAAATTTCATTACGGTGAAAGACAAACATCTTTTGTAATTTGAAAAATTTTAGAAAAGTCTCATGATTTTCAACATTCTTAGAAAAAATCCTTATATTTTTAGCTCTTCTTTTAGAATTTGGTTAAAAAATAAAGACGAAACACACATGATATCAACATCAAATATGAACTAATCAGTTATTTACGTGACAGTTTAACTCAGCTCTTAAATTTGAACTCAACTAATTAAATTCGACTCAATTTGATAATTTATTGTAACTGTTTTAAATTATTAATTTAAGTTAAATTTAATTAGTTCAGATAAAGTTTAAGAGTTAAGTAGAATTATTATATTAGCGACATTTGATCAGTCTATATCTAATATTCATACTGTATGTGCTTAGCCGTTATTTTTTAATCAAAGTCTAAAAAGGGAGTTTTCCGAAAAAATTGAAAACTAGAAAGATTTTTTTCGAGACTTTTAAAGATCGTATAATTTTAAAGATCATAGTGTGGTCCAAATCAAATTAAGAGAGGAGACAATGAGCCTTCTAGTCTAAGGAACCCTCTTGATTTTTATTCACGTGTCTTGGTTTATTCTTTATCACGTGCCCAAAATGGGTCCAAGACATATCAACTTGCTCTTGTTTTGTTTACCAACATGGAAAAGGAAGGGAAAAAAAAGGATATGCATGTAGAAATGGTCCAATGTTTGGTTCTACTTGGTGTTTCATGAACAAGACAAGATCTATAATACCATAGCGTTAAACCAAGTCAAAAATGAAAATAAAAGCAAATTACATTTTATGCCTAATTTGGATATAATATATCTGCGGGATTTTAATTGGGTGTTGATGATGATGCTGATAATGATATTGATATGCACGAATTATTTGATTTTATCTCTTGAATTAAGAAAATTTATATTTTAAAAATTAGAGAATTTATTATTTTTCACCTCATATTTTTAGTCTTTTTTAGTATAAAAAATTGGGTTAATTATCCAAAAAAACTCAAATTTTCGTCTATTTTTTAATTATAGCCCGAACTTTAAAAAGTAGTAATGAAATACCCAAAATTTCAATTGTTTTTAATTCTAGCCCAAACTTCAAAAAGTAGCAATAAAATGCTAAAACTTTCAAATTTTTTCAATTCTAGCTCGACGTTAGCGTTTCTGTTAAGTTTACTAACGTGATTTGTCACGTGTTTCAGAAACCTTAACTATTAATACATATGAGCCAAAATTAACACAACAAATGAAGATTAATGAAATGACGTCGTTTTTTAAAATGATCTAAATCAAGCTACGCAGCTCCGACAACCTTACGCTTTGATTTCAATTTTCAGCTTATTCTCTTGACACCCTCACTCCTTCGATTTTTAGGTTACACGGTCCCGACGCCCTCACACTAAGGATATCAGGAGAACGAACTAAAAACGAAGAGTTTATTAGTGCAGTATGCTGTAACGTAAGAGTAGTTTGAAGCATCAGAAGAACAAACATAAATCAAATAGCTAAGAGTATCGAGAGAATAACAAATAAAGTTAGGTTAGAATCGAAGAAAATTGAAAGTTTAAGTATTTTATTGCCATTTTTTAAAATTTGTGCTAAAATTAAAAAAATTAAAATTTTAAATATTTTATTATTATTTTTTAAAGTTCGGACTATAATTAAAAATTTGACGAACGATATTATTTTAATAAATGGTTAAAAAACTTATTAATTAAAATTGTGTTATTTTAGTCAATTGAGAGATTCAATATTTACGCAACTTAAAAAGAGACAGTAAAAAGAGAAGGAGAAGGGTGGGTAGTCTAGAAGAGAGAAACAGGCAACAGGCGGTGTCAGTAAAAAGAGAAGGAGAAGGGTGGGTAGTTTAGAAGAGAGAAACAGGCATCAGGCGGTGTGTTTGTTCCTGGAAAATGTATGTATTTGCAGTGGTCGTACCTTACCTTCCTGGTCAATCAGTTCCCAAATGCTTTTCACCTGTTTTATATGGTCGATCCTCTTCTGCAACTTGTTCTTCGTCTTGTTGCTTTGGTCTCCATCTCCATGCTACTGTGCTTCTTTTCCTATTTTGACCTCTCTCTCTCTCTCTCTCTTTTAATTCACAAACTACCAATTCTGAAATTACCATACACCCCTTTAGTTTTGGATCAATAATGTTATTGTTAGAGATAACAATAGGTCAGGTCTACTCTAAGAGATACAATAATGCTCGGATCAATTAATTTTTATTTAATATTTTCTTTCTTCTTTTTCAATAAATAATGATAATCTTGTAGTATCAATTAATGAATGTAATATACCATTCTCATAGAGTATATGTCCGAACATAATGATAGTATTCGAGAATATACACTGCGAGAACGGCATGTTAAGACGATTGAAAATATTTATTGCAGAATTTTCACACATTAAACACATCTTAAGCAACTCATATTTTATTTAGACCTATTTCATTACAAACTTATTCAGTCGAAAAACTCATTACATTTCAAAATTGCTTACATATTGTACATCAAATGCGGAATACAATGTTTAACACAAAATTGACTGAAGACATATGCAGGTGTAAACTGATCTCGACCATTAGCTCGTGTTCATATGCAATGACTTTACTCTAATTGGTCTAACTGAATGTCTCTTTTGAACTTGAAAAGTTACATTACAATTTTTGATGAGTTTTGTGAATTTAGTGAAATGGAATTTTTCATTTAATTTTAATTTGTTAATTCTACAAAAAAAATAGAGATTATTAGAGGATGCATTGGTCATTTGACCCCAAAAAAAAAAAGACAAGGCTAATCTGGTAATTTTAAAAGATAAAACATCTCTCCCAGTTCAATACATTTATATGCGCTACTAAAGTAAACCCAAAAACCAGTACTGTGTCCCTCAGAAACCACGACAAAGAAAAGCACCGAAACTGTACTTATAATGCCTTCTAACCAACCAAAGTCCTCGCTTCTTCTTCGTCGGATCAACAACATCACCACTAACGCCACCGTCAACACCCCCACTCACCAACGTTGGTCCCCTCTAACGTGCTCCACCCCTGTGCCGGACTCCGTCGCACGCTACCACACACACGCCCTAGGCCCCAACCAGTGCTCCT
Source organism: Erythroxylum coriaceum (assembly GCA_026874005.2). NCBI lineage: Eukaryota > Viridiplantae > Streptophyta > Magnoliopsida > Malpighiales > Erythroxylaceae > Erythroxylum > Erythroxylum coriaceum. The sequence goes on from JANQAP020000118.1 coordinate 454,836, forward strand.
CCGCCATGGTTCAGCACATATCCGCCCCAGTCTCCACCGTGTGGCCCGTCGTCAGACGCTTCGACAAACCACAAGGTTACAAACACTTCGTCAAGAGTTGCCATGTCATTGACGGTGACGGCAACGTCGGCACGCTCCGTGAAATCCACGTTATCTCCGGTCTCCCAGCCGCCAACAGCACCGAGAGGCTCGAGATCCTTGACGACGAGCGACACGTCATCAGCTTCAGCGTTATCGGCGGAGACCACCGTCTAGCGAATTACCGCTCCGTTACCACACTCCACGCTTCTCCTGCGGGTAACGGGACGGTGGTTGTCGAGTCATACGTCGTCGATATTCCTCCGGGAAACACGGTGGAGGAGACGTGCGTGTTCGTGGACACCATCGTACGTTGCAATCTCCAGTCTCTGGCTCAGATCGCCGAGAACTCGGTGAGACACGACAAGTCGTCTTCATGACTCGTGAGTGATGATATTATTACAGTATTATGTTACACGTACGTTTAACAGTTAGTTTCATGAAAGAAAATTACCGAACGCCGTCGTTTTTGTGAGTATTCGATGTGGGTTTGCGAGTGAAAACTTGTTGAATGTTAAGGTTCTTCGTTAATTAGTGTAATTTAAAGTCTCAAATTGCAAATAATGAATATAATTTGTGGTAATTTCGTATATTAATTTATAATTTTTATAGTACTAAATTAAATTAAAATCTCTAAATTACCAATTTATGTAATATTAAGATTATTTATTAATTAGTTTAATTTAAAATTCTAAATATTAATTATGTCTATAATAATCTTAATACATATTTTTTAAGAAAATAATATATCGAATTAGAATATTTGAATTACCATTTTGTGTAATATGATCGGACCAATTTAAATTATAAAAATTATGAATATAATTTATAATAATTATGTCTGTAATTATTTAAATATATATATATATATATTTAGGAGAATAATACTAATTTGAATTATAATCTTTAATCTGTAATTAAATATATAGGATTGATTTGTTTTATCTTTTTTTTATATTAATGATTATAAAGTCCTAACCCAATATGATCTTAGCTAGCTTTCACTATTTTTCTTTCGTCATTACCACCCACCGACGATAATTTATTAAATTGTTCATTGGAAAATGACTTGTTTTAAGCAATGATTAAAAAATAAGATCGAAACTTAAACCGATAAAATAAGAGATTTAAGGTTTAAAAGGTTTAATCAGTATTAGACCGTCATAAAATTGACTAAAGATTGAATAAAATTAAAAATTTTGAAGTTTAATTAAAAAAAGAGATTGTTAAATAAAAATTTAATTAATTAATTTTAGTTTATAAGAATTCATTAATCAATAAAAATTGACTGATTAATTAATAAATCAGTCAGTTTTTAATAAGAGTTATCAAAGTAAATCGAGCCAGAAAATTGAAAACCGAACCGAAAAATTGGACGGTTCAAGACTTTTACGGTTAAACTGGCCAAATTGATTGAGTTTTTTAATCATTGGTTTCAAGAGATAGTAAAATTGGAATTTTTGTTTTTTTGTGTAATTAATATAAGAGAAAGAGATTAACACGAGGAGTTAGATTGTGTATGGTCTAAAGGAAGCAATTAGATTAAAGCAAGTTGTTTAATTATGATAAAGAAGAGTCTCTTTCTTTAATGGGCATTGATTAAAAAAAAACCTAAATCTCATTCGAATATTCTTTTTCGTACCATAATTTCATAAATTATATAAAAAGTCCTTTATGGTTTCGATGAGTGTGCTTTAAGACGCTTTAGAATATGCCACGGGATGGTTGAGTTGGTGAAGTGGAAGCATAAGGTCAAAAGGTTATGTGTTTGAATTCTTTACCTACGCTATTTCGATCAAGTCTGTCTTATAAGATTTATCTAATGCGGAGTACTCGGTTAGCGTAGTTTATAGGCTATCGAATCAATCCAGAGGTTTACCTAATAAGCATCTAAAAGATAGCGACTGTAAGTTTCTCCGTTTTCTTTTATAAAAAAAGGCTTTAGAACATGATTTTTTAAAAAAGGAAATGAGAGTTATTAAAAGGGAAAACAAATTATCTCACATGACTTTTAATTATTTTGTGGATTCGTAAGTGAAAAAAAAAAAGAATGTGGGATTAACGTAATTATTTAAAATTATACATTTTAATTTTTTATTACAAAAGTACAAAAAATATTAAAAATTTACGAGTTAGATTGTCTCGTATAAGAAATGTTTTAAAAATTAAAACGAAAGTTAAACCTATAAGATAAGAGGTTTAACGTTTAAAAGATTCAGTCGGTATTAGACCGTCGTAAAATTGACTAAAAATTAAATAAAATTAAAGAATTTAAAATATAATTGAAAGATATTGTCCTTACGTATCAAAGAATTTGAAGTTTGATTAAAAAGATATTTTTAAATAAAATTATGTTTTAGTTTATAAAAATTTATTAATTTATAAAAACTGATTAATTAATTAACAAACTAATCGGTTTTAACAGAAAAGGTTATTAAAGTAAATCGAACCGAAAAGTTAAACAATTCAAAATTTTTACGATTGAACCAGCTGATCGATAAAAATTACCAGTTGAGGTGCGACAATAAGAGTAGAAGTCGTAGTTGCTTATTAAAGCGGTTAAGTATCAACTTGCAACTTGCAATAATATTTATTCATTGTTGTTGAGTTTTGTCTTCTTTTTAAAAGAGAAAGGATGAGCAAGTTGCAGTATCTCTTCATGTGTGTTGAATAAGACAGATTGGCAAGTTGAGATGCAAGTGGGAAGAAGACGGGACCTGCTTTTTAAAATGTTCTCGTGAGTAGGATTGTCCATTTTTTATTGCTTTCACGCCACCCTTTTCAGTTTTTGTATTATGATGGTTGTGTTTTTGGAGGGTTTCATCTTCATCTTGTACGATCTAGAACTCATGGATAAAAATTTGAGTTGTTGAGTTTGACATCCAAGTTAAAATTTAAAAATAGTTAGGATTTAATAACTTTAATCTCAAGAAATAGTCTCGAAATGCTTGACGTGAGGCTCGAAAACTTGAAAAACAAGCCGAACTTTGAATATTTTAGGTTGGCTCGAAGTTTGATTAGGTTAGATTTTCAGGACGAGTTGAGTTGGGTGCGACACGACCTTGAAATTACTCGAGTCAATCAAAATGATGTTGTTTTAGGACGAGAGTCGAGTAGATTTTGAATTAACCGTCAAACTCAAATTTGCCAGGTGCGAGACGCGGGTCGGATCTGGATGTTGTCCGAGCAAAAAGCTCGAATAAATCGGGTGGGCCACCCACAAAAAAAATCCTCGTCCATAACGAGAGTTTCACGGTTATATAATTAATTAGGAATAATTAATTAATAAAAATTTTAATATTTTCACTTTAGTATTCAATTTTTAAGCATTTTTAATTAAGTGTTTGAAGAATAATTCAGTTTAAACGTTTATTTTTTTAATATTGTACTAATGTAACAGACGAAATAGTATAAAAATTGAATTATTCGTCTTTTTTAATTCAATAACAAACACATTAATAATTATATAAATGATAATGAATAATTTTTAAATATTAATCTCGAATAAAAATAAAAAACGTTAGGGTTCAATCCGTACCCGCTTGATTAGCTTATTTACATCAAAGTCATTAAGAAGAACCTTTTCATTCTTATTTCACATTATCTTGAAGACGATTATAAGCTTTTTAAGTTGGTAAAGCACATTCACTTTTAGTTTGAGGAATATGACAATCCAAAGAAGCCTTATCCATCAAATGGAAGTCTATGTAAGTTTCTAATGCACGCCATCATAGTTTATATATGGAACGTGTTGCTTAAGAGATTAACAAATAATGAAGGTCTAAACATATCGGACTATGATGATTTGACCTTTTTTAATTTTTTATATTTTAAAAAATATAATTAATTCTTAATGTCAAAAATCTTATATCGAACAAGTATGTGTACATTCAGTCATTTATAATAGTGTGTAAATCTCCCCTCTCAAGCTAACTTTTAGGGTGAGTTAGGCCTTTTAATATAATATCAGAGCCTGTTTATCTCGATGATTTTGGGTAGTGTTCGATTATGTCCCTTTGTTCAATATACCCAACAGATATCCAGCCCTACTTTGAGCTGAGAGGGTGTGTCAAGAATCTCACATCGAACAAGTATGAGTGCATTCAGTCATTTATAATAGTGTGCAATCCTCTCCTCTCAAGCTAGCTTTTGGAAGGGAGTGAAGCCTTTCAACAATTAGAATTTTTAATATGAGCAGAGTGTAGAGTCCACTAACAAGAATTGGGTTTGGGTCAATCATTGTCAAAATGACTATAACTAGTCATTTGGATAATTGACCCTTACCATTTATAAACCTTTAACATGTTCATGTTTAGTCAATATGAGATACTCTAACACTCCCCCTCAAATGCAACTGAAATCGGACATCTAGTTGTTACTTGAAATAAACGCAGTGGTAACCAGATCGGGACGTTGAAACTGGACATCTAGACGGACAACCGGAAAATTAATAATTCAGACCAAACTTGCTCTGATACCATATTAGAATTTTTAATATGGGCAGAGTATACAGTCTACTAACAAGAATTGAGCTTGAGTCAACCATTGTCAAAATGACTAGAACTAGTCATTTGGATAGTTGACCCTTACCACTTATAAATCCTTTAACATTTTCATGTTTGGTCAATATGAGATACTCTAACGTTATAGTATTATTTAACTATTACATGACTTTCTCTAGTTTTTATCTTTTTTTTGCTTAAATTTTATACTATTCGATTTTCTAAATTCTAATACAATATAATTTTGAAATATTCTAGAATTATGAGTGGATGAAAATTTAATCACGACAACAACAATGCAGTAATAGGAATCTCACCGAGATGCAAGATCTGATAAAGTTCAGAAGGACATAGTCTTACTCCTAATAATTAGTAAAGAAACTATTTTTGATAGACCTAAAAAATACGTATTTGGACGAAAAATTAATAAAAATAATAAAAGGACTCATATGATCACTAAATATTAATATAGAAAGATAAATGATAGTTTTTAAAATACAAAAATTGAAATAAAAAGAGTCAAAGTACAATAATATATGTATATATATATATATATGTATGTATGTATGTATATGGTTGGTACAAAATTAAGGCATAAATTGATGAACCTGTTGAGGCAACTTCACGTCAAAGAATACAGATGTAGAGACACTAACCACTGCAACATAATGCTTATTTATTTATTTTTCCGTATTATAATTAGTTACAGACTATACAAAAAAAAAATATAAGTAATATAAACGTAATTACAAAAATTACTGTAATTGTAACCTCGATTAAATTAAGGTTATGTTTGATTGAACGTAAAGTTTTTAATAGAATGGAATGAAATTAAATGGTTTACAATGAAATAGAATATAAATAGATGTAACATTAGAAAATTGTTGTTCAAGAAGGATGGAAGGATTTATAATATAATATAGTGAAATATTGTGTGGATGAAGAGTTTATAATGTAATATAGTCTAAAGTTGTTTATCATTTTACATTCCATCATAAACCCCCACATCGGAATTTTTTAATTTTTACTGTTTAAGATGAAATGAGATGTAATATAAAATTTTCCTCTTCTATTCCATTCCATTCTATTATAAACTCTCCTTTCAAACGATGTAATAATATTATATTTCATTTCATTCTATTAATAAATTCCCGACCAAACATAGGCCCTGTTTAACAAACAGCAGATTGCATTAACTGTTAGCTAATTCTATCAGCGGTTAGCTGACAGCGGATAATATAGCTGACTTGATTAGCGGATAGTATCAGCTGTTTATTAAAGATTTTTGATAAAATTGACTATTTATATTAGCTGTTGATGTGTAATATGACTTACGAGGACATGATTTAAAAAAATTATAAGGGTTTGAATATTCTTATAAGAATTTAGGTTTAGATATTCAATTTTACAAAAATTAAGTTTATAACTTTAATAAATAATAATAATAATAATAATAATAATAATAATAATAATAATCCAACGTTAAATTATCTATTAATATATTGTAAGACTATACATAGTTATGGACAATAATTAAAAAATTCAATCTATTCGCCCGGTCCAATCATAAAAATATCGAATTGTTTAATTTTTTGGTTGAGTTTTTAACATTTCGGTTCAATTTATTTTAATAACTTTGATTGTTAAAAATTGATTAATTTATTAATTAATCGATTAATTTTCAATTAAACTTCAAATTCTTTTATAAATAAAAACAATCTCTTTCAATAATATTTCAACTTCTTTAATTTTTTTCATCTTTAATTAGTGTTACGATGGTCTAATATCGGTTGAATCTTTTAAGCCATAAACCTCTTGTCGTATCGTTTTAACTTCCGATCTGATTTTTAAAACATTGGTTACAGTTACGGATGATTATAAGATGTAATTAAAATAAATAATGGTAATGAGATCTGTAATATTATGATTATGAACCCTTACTTTATGTAATAGACGAAACAAAAAAGAGAGAGAGGTATTATAACAAACCTAGAAAAGGCCATTCGTCGAACTATTGCTTTCAGCGACCAACTTCAAGCCAGTTTTCCACTACTCCTAATCAGGAAAAGGAACCGTGAAAAGGGTAAAACCAAACTTCAAAATTAGATATATAGACAGCTTGGAAAGCTATGAACATTAAGAACTTACCCAACAAGCTTTTTGATGGCCAAGAACACTCCAATTCTGGGAATCCGTACCACTTTCCAATCTCTTGTTGCCCTTCTTGTTGCTGCCATACTTATAACCAGTGTTTCTGTAAAACAAAAAGGTGGAGAGCTTGTGGAGGATAGGAGGAGTACAAGCTCCGGTAACTTGTTGTCCCGGTGTAATTTGTTTATCGGAAAGTGGGTTTTCGATAACCGATCTTATCCTCTATACAGAGAAAGAGAATGCCAGTTCATGTCAGATCAGTTAGCTTGTGAAAAGTTTGGAAGAAAGGACTTGAACTATCAGAACTGGAGATGGCAGCCTTATCGGTGTGATCTGCCTAGGTTTTTACGTGTCTTATTGAACTATACGTGATTACGAGTCTCATTTTTTCTGATTTGATCCGTGAGATAACTCTACTTGTACATTTTCTGACAGGTTTAACGCGACGAGATTGCTGGAGAGATTAAGGAACAAGAGGGTTGTGTTTGTAGGGGACTCTTTGAACAGAGGTCAATGGGTTTCGATGGTTTGTCTCGTCGACGCGACCCTTCGTTCAGGGGGATCATCCATGCACAATAATGGCTCGTTGGCATCCTTTAGAGTACATGTGTGAATTTTATTCTATCTCGTAATGAGTTTGAGCTTTCAGTGTTGAGATGGCCGAGTTGGTCTAAGGCGCCAGATTAAGGTTCTGGTCCGAAAGGGCGTGGGTTCAAATCCCACTCTCAACATCAAATCAATGTTTTGTTTTCTCATTGCCTTGGGCTTACTTTAGAGTCTGTTTGTTTACTTGCTTGATTGGTTCCAACTAAGACTGGGATCAGATTTTCTGTGTGATTTATGACATTCTTATCATATTTCATTAAATCTCGTCTATATATTTATATGAGATCTACGTAAATATATAGATAAGATTTAATAAAACAGGGTTGAAATAAAGTAAATAGAACAGAAAATTTGATAGAGTCTAGACTATGGTTTCTATTAGTCTTGTTTGTTTACTTGCTTGAATGGTTCTAACTAAGACTGAGATAGATTTTCTGTACCATTTATGACATTCTTATCATGTTTTTTTAAATCTCGTCCATATATTTACATAGACCTTATATAAATATATGGATAAGATTTAATAAAATAAGATTAGAATAGAGTAAATAGAACAGAAAGTTTGATGGAGTCTAGACTATGGTTTCTATTACACTGCTACATGTTTAATTTTGAATCTAATTTATTTATATGGGCATTTTCGAATCGATTTAGTTTGAAATTAAATAGGATAAATTTGAGAAAAAAAAGGAATTTAGACTTGAGCTAAACTTTAGATTCATGTATATATAAGCATTTTTAATTATTTATATATAATCAATTTTAATTATCTCGTCTCTACACTTTTGACACGTTAATTTAAATTTCGACCAAGTTTAAGTTGACTCGAGTTAAAAATATTTATGGATTTGGATATTTTAAGTCTGATTTATTTTATATAAACTCTAAATCCAATTTGAAGTTAATGAGTTCAATTAAGAAAAATAATTCAAACTTAAGCCAACTTTCAAACTTTTCTATATAAAATTAGTTCTAATTATCCTGCCTTTATACTTCTAAGAGGTTGATTTAAACATATTTGTTAGGTTTAAGTCAAACTAAAGCTCAAACAGTTTATAGATTTAGACTTTTTAAAAAATTTAAAGTTTGAACAAATTTAAATTTTTTTGAGTATGAGTTTAAATTTTTTGATTCAAGCTTTAAGCTCGAGTTTTAGGATTCTTGACTCGAACCAACCTATTATTATTCTTAACATAAATTTAGGTTAGGGTCTTGAGTGTGTTTATTCTTTTTTTATGTAGACATTGTGGATTATTAGAACTGATTGATATATGTGTGTGATAATAGGAATACAATGCATCAATAGACTTCTACTGGGCTCCAATGCTGGTAGAATCAAACTCGGACGATCCGGTAAATCACAGAGTAGCAGAACGGATAGTTAGAGTTGGAGCAATTGAAAAGCATGCCAGGCATTGGACTGATTCAGATGTTCTAGTTTTCAATACCTATCTTTGGTGGAGAAGGTCCAAAATGAAAGCTTTGTGAGTATACTCAACCCTTAGTTTATGTAACTAGAGATGGTAAAACTCATGATCCGACTAGACCCAACTTAAACGGCTTAACACTTGATACAAAACAATGTCATTTTGAAAAGTTCGAACTCCGATTCATTGCCATTCTTAAATATAATTTTTCCATTGTTTTGGGACTAACCTGATAATCCCATCCTGAAATATTTTGTGCATGGCAATTCATTAGGTGGGGTTCCTTTGAAAACCCAGATAGAATTTACAAAGATGTGAAGATGCCAAGAGTCTACGAGATGGCTTTGCAGACATGGGCTAATTGGTTGGAGGTTCATGTCAACCGTACCAGAACGCAGATGTTCTTTGTCAGCCTGTCTCCTACACACCAAAAGTATACTTTTCGTAATCCTTATCTACAGTTTTCGTAACAAAAAGATCTGAAATCAAGTCAACCTCACGGAGTAAAATTGAAGTTAAACATTTTAATTAGGGTTCGGCTTAACTTTGCCTGAATCAACCTAAAGTTTTAAAAAAGTTCAAGAATTCAAAAAAAATCCTGAATTCGATAGTTCGAACTTAATTTTCATCTTTTGTTTAGATTGATATTAAGAATGACAAAATAGTTTCAACCTAATCCGACCTTAACAAGATAAAGTTTGATTTGATTTAAATTCAAACCAAACTTCAGACTTGGAGGGCTCAATCCAACCTAAACCTAGTATTTTAGCTCAAAATCCTAGTAAAAGCCTAAAGCCTTATTAAACTTAGGCGGCCAAAAAAATTTATAACTTATTTCCTGTTCAATCCATTGTCAACCCTAACTAAACTATTTCCTTAAAGCTTATTTGGTCTAGGTTCTAGCTCAACACACATGACTCAAAATTCACTATCAAAAGCTTGAGATGGTGTAAACTAAACGTTGCAGGGCAAAAGAATGGGGAGGAGATGAAGGTGGGAATTGTTATGGTGAGACAGAACCAATCTTCAAAGAGGGATACCAGGGAAATGCTTCATGTCCTGTTATGATGAGAACAGTTGAGAAGGTATTGGATGGCCTAAGAACAAGAGGGCTAATTGTACAGATGATTAACATCACACAGTTAACAGAGTATAGAAAAGAAGGTCATCCATCTATATACAGAAAGCAATGGGAAGCCTTAACCCAAGAGCAAATCTCCAACCCAAGTAGCTATGCAGATTGTATTCATTGGTGTCTACCTGGAGTGCCTGATGTTTGGAATGAGCTTCTTTATGCATATATCATGAATCTATGACCGATATTGCAGTGAAAATACACAACATTTCATCATCTTTTTTTCTTGATTATGCATTTCAACATCTATAATTGATCATTGATTTTTTTCTTTTTTTATTTGGTAGATAAAAGACACGAAAATTTTCTATAATTTAACTAATTTTTAAAAAATCTTATAATTTTTAAAATTATATAAAAATATTATATACTTTTAACTTTATTAAAAAATTTCTTATCTTAGACTTTTATTATAAAAACAATAACATACATGTAAAATAATCAAATGTTGACATAATGATCTCACCCAATTTTTAAACTCAATTCAAACTAATTAAAATTAAATCAAACTAATAAAAAGACTATGTTAGGGATAATAAACCTGAAGCCTACATCTAAAAAAATTAGTAGACCTAAACTTAAACTAGATTAAGCTTAGATAAATGAGTTCGAACCTAAGTCGAAAAATCCAAATACATTCAATTTAATTTTGAAAATTTTCTACCTGAATTCAACTCAAGTATATATACATATACAAGTGTATGTTTTGATTAAATTTATATTTCTATTTCTTAATTTTTCTGTAAACCCAAGCCTTTTTGTCATCCTTCTCATGCTTGAGAAATGAAATTGTCGTTCATAACTTAAATTTTGCTGGGATACAAACTCGTAATTGCGAATTACATAACATATTGGATGTAACATCTCCATAGTAACGACAACATAAAAGGGAATTCTTAGTTGGATAAAAAAGATCAACTTAAGATTGATGTCATAAACCGAAGAAAAAAGAAAAATAAAAGATATCATATTAAAATAAATTTATTTCACTCTATATGAATTACAATAAACTTCAAAATTATTAGATAGCCATAGAAACTTAGTTTTGTTCAACATATACAAATTGATGACAAATAATCTTCTGTTCTTTAAACCCAACTTCTACTCGTAGCACTATGTACTGTTTATATAACAGCAAGGCAGTATGTTCAATGACCCAAAAGTACATAAAAGAGTTTTCAGGGTTCCAAACTGCAAGTACCTGATATTGTCTCAACTTAGTCTGGAATGCCATAGTCCCTCTAAGAAGTTGGCCCCGGAGAGTCACCTGTGCATAGATAGTTGGCAAGCTGGGGCTCGTTCGTTAGCGGCAAAACTTTCTTGCAAGAGTCAATTGCATCACTTGCAGATTTGTCCCTCGGCGCTTAGTTTGCAAAAATCTGCATCGAGAATGCTTGATTATGTAATTTAAGCACCAAAAACGTCATGAAATTAACAGAGCTCTGTTAGAAAAAATAAATACAATGCAGGCCTATTCAGCATTGGACCGGAAAAAACTGCCAAATGCTCACATTGTCAATCTTTCATTTGGATCAGCGTCTTTATCATTGACAAGAGTAAAAGAATGATGGCAGAGAATCAAACATCAGTATATGTGCATATCTTGGTATTGGTGATCCTGGACAAGACTCAAAATTTGAACAGCACTTTAGACTAAAAAAGGACTTGTATATAAATCTATATTCTAGACAATGGAACCATATTTAAGGAAGACAAATTGAGAGTCTAATTTGACAAGTGTCTTACCACACATGAAAGGAAACAAAAATGGAATGCTGTAATTAGGCATGCTACAGCAACTAAGAGACTGTTGAATGACATATTAGACATGCACCACGATGCATCTGAAATGAAGAGGTTTTACACTTTTAATTGTCATCTCTAGCCCTCACAATCTCCAATGATAATTTTAAGCTTCTCCTTGAGTCGATCAATAACCTGCATGAAGGGACAAAAGAGAACAAAGTAAATAATGGAGTTATCATAACGGACCAGACTGAAACTATCGCAATCTGAATTCTTTTTGCGTACAGATTTAGATGACTTTGCCCAGCTTTGAGTAGTCACAGCATTGCTTCTAAGGTGAGAGCAATTTGAAGAATCAAAATCGAGAGAATAAGTGGAGTTCTCAGTGGCTTCCGCTAACCACAGATGATTGTTTTGATCCTTCGCACTTTTGACAAGATTAAAGAAGCCAACCTGCTCAACTTGATATATCAGACATTGGTCGACACATGGAAGTGGAAGATAGCAAGCATGTTTGAACCAATAAAATGCTCTCCCTTAAATATTTTTGTGTAAGTTCGCCCTCAAACAACTTTTTTAAAAATTATTAACTGTTTCACGCACATTTGGCAATGTCCACCACAAACTAAACCTCTGGTTTTGAGATCAGAGGAACAGAACTCACCGTGGAACCCATCATATTGTGGTTGATTGGTGGGGATGCATCGTCATCCGCGCATTGCAAACAGAAGCTGATGGCAAGTAAAGAATTTGCTATTTCTTCTGATTTTAATAGAGTTATGGAACTATCAGTCACAAAGACCCATTGTTTCTTCTGCTGAGCAGTCATATAAACCTCTCCAACATACACGACATATGCAACAATATCAAATTCACTGTCCATCCAAAAGCACGTGTTAGGCATCAATGCCTTCCCCCAATAAAATGCAGAGGTTTTACATCGACAGGCTGAGCTATAGAACTTACCTGCATAGAGGTACTTCTCCTAAATTTGACAATGATACTGACATTCGAGGATTGAAGAAAGGCCTACAGATGACAACTATTAACTCGAGTCAACTGCTACGTTATTAGATAAAGCAAACAGAGACTTACTGAAAATGTTGGGTTGCTAAGGGAGACAGAGGTAGCCATTTGGTAGTAGATCCTCTTGCTTGCAAGTACAGTGTATTCGTGTTAGAATTCACCGGTAAAAGTCCAGATACGGCATAGGCCTGGCCCTCAATCAGCTCAACTTGCTGTTTAAAAATTAGTAAATTTGTGTAAATACTACGGAAGTATCTAAGGAATGAATTCAAAAGGCCAAATATCATAGAAGGAATCACCTGCTTCTCAGTTGGGTTCCAGATCGTTATTAGACCTGCTTTCCCTATGGCTTTATTTCTATCCTCACGTAATCCAACCACCCTAATCCTCATGAACGGAGTCACTTCTCTTTTCCCCAAGTTAGTATCTTGCAAAGCTTTCTTTATGGCTTTATCCATTTCCAACTGCCTTGATGCCTATGATCAAAAGTTGCAACTGTCAATAATAGGTTCGAACACTGCATGAAAAAAAGGTTAAAGCAATCACTACAAACGGAAGCCACCTCTAGTTTTGCTTGATAAGAAGCAACAGAAGCTAATTGCTCCGAACTCATCTCTGCCATTAATACTTCTGGTTCAGCTGCTGTCTCAAGTAGTTTCAATATTTTTGCTCCATCCTCACTGTCGCTCTCATTATAAACCTGGGGTCCTTTCGTCCCTCCTTGTAAGTCGGAAATAACGCCCTCTATTATTCCGGAGCGCCTGCAACCCAGAGAAGAACAGACTAATATTGTAACCAAAAGCACAAACCTTTTACCACCATTACTAATTTAAGGCTTTAGCTTTAGGTTATGTACCCTTTCTTTAATGCTTTAGCCATTTTCAATGTAGAACTTCTTCTAACATTCTTTGCTTCAACTAAGTCTTTAATCTAATTACATACCCGTATCCTATTTTAATCATTTTTATACAAACGATTATGATTCTTGATTCAATTGTGGGACGTGTTTTTTAACAGAAATTATCCTTCGTAGTTGAACTCAACTTCTTAATTGAGAACAATTTGTCAAACAAAATATTGGAACTAATGTTAGGTTTCCTTTAATCTCATGGCTCACCATTGACTTCACAACCCTAGCTTCAACTGTGTATATGGCATTTGCCGCTTGTCATAACCAAGTTTCTTTCTCTTCTACTAAGACCAATTCATCAAGCAGAAGAGACCTCAGATAAAATACAGTGACAATGGTTTATCAGCTATGAAGTATCAGGTTTTAATCAATATTCAACCTACTGTACACCAAAATAGACTATCTTCTCTAATAAACAATCTTGCAGTTAAGGATAGATGTTACCTCTGATTGTATGACTGCATTATTTTGGCCTCCATTCTTTCTGATCTCACAACAGATCCACCATTACTCAATCTACAGGGAAGAACAAGAGTTAGTATCATCCAGCGGAGACTACCATATGCACTTTAGGAGGTAAAGATAGATCGATCTCAAATTACTTTTCCTTGTACAAGATTGGGTATATTCTTGTGATTCCAACCAATGTCCTCGGAACAGGACCTCCATTACTCTTGATGCAACTGAAGGCCAAAGGAACACCAACGCCCTTGCCTATGGAGAAAATTCACATATTGAGACACAAAGAAGCTAGACCGCAAGAAACCAAAAGGAGATATGTTAGATTGAAATGTGGAATCCAAACAAGACATACAAAATCCGAGTTTATCAGCCCAATGAGCTCTGTAAGTTCCATTTATATGCAATGAAAAACTGACGGTCCCTGATACCTGAAACTTGAGCCAAGACATTAGAATTTCACCGGTTTAAGAAAATGATAAGACCTTAATTGAATTGGTTTGAAACGAACCTCAAGAGGTGAAACAGGGCCAACCCAGCCACATAGTGCTGCTCCCCATATCTTCACAATATAAAGCATCAAGACGTAAATAAGAGATCATCTGATCTAGATGCTTGGGATCATAGAACAAAATGGAAATCGTAGACAATGGAACATCTTACTCGAAGTTTTTGTCCCACAAACAGTTTCCCTGATGCAAGACGCTTTGAGAGCGGTACATCCAAGAGAGCATCCACTGAATACCTGTATGCCAAAAATAGTTACACATGACCAGGAAAATCAGATACAAGGCAAGCATTAGCAATCCTATTTTCTTACCACCCATCAGTTAGCTCCACCTTTGTAACATTAGTGATTGTAGCCACATCTGATTCAACTGTATCAGCCTCAACTTTTGGTGCACTGATGACGTGTATAGCTGCAATGCATAGAACCAACATTGAAGAAGGTGGTGCATCCCCTTCCAGAATTCTCTTAATCGCGGATCGATGACCATGATTTGCTTCTCTTTCATACCTATGAAGACGAATCATATTATTATTGGATTTTTGACCTGTTTGTCTGATAAACTAAATTTTAAACTTAACCATGCTCATACGGAGATACCTATACTTCAGTTCTTCAAACACATTGGAGACTGTCAAAAACTTTGCAGCAGATTTGCCTGGATAACATCTATCATAGCATCCTAGTTTCCAAACTATCCACCTGTAGTGATTTACAACCCACCTAAATAGCAAGTTAAAATTACTAAGTTAAATGACATTATAAACACGTCATTACTCCGTCATGCCAATGAGTTTAACTGTGGGTTAATCATCAGCATTTTGCAATGAGTATTTGGCAGCAGTATATCAAGTATATGTCATGGTGCAATGTCAAACATTGCATGTCACCAATTAGATAGAGCATAAAACTGATATCAATTGAGTATCTCAGCAAACCCAGAAACACTCTTCCTGGGAAATAGAAGCAAAGGAAACAAAGATAGAGTGGTTACCTTTTAGAAGCATATTGTATTGAAGCTCCACAAAGAACCAACATGTGGTGAAAAGCTTCTACTCCGATGTCATCCTGCCCAGGTTCATTGTAGAACAAGAACTTGTCTGCTGTCTCTGATCGGATTAAGTTTGTTCCAGATATCAAATGCTCAAACTATGCATCAAAAGTTTTTTATTGTCAGAGCAGTGTAAACCTCTGGAACAAAAGCAACAAGGTGTGAAATCCATATACCGTGGCCTTGGCTGACAAAGGCACGCCAAAATATTCCTTGATATGCATTCTTGGGAAGTGACAAGGATATTTAGTGGAGATCACTCTTCTGCAACCAACATTTTCAGATGATGAAGTAGATAAACCTGATGAAATGTACACCTTGAAATGAGAAGCACAGATTTTATAGAGAAGGACAAAACTTGAAGAGTAATTAGTCAAATAGCTTTCTATATACCAGTAGACACATGAAGGACATTCTTATGCAAAGGAGTGGTGAATTTAGAACTACGAGGCCTCTTAAATAGGGAGACAGAACTTGCCCTTCCGCATCTCTTCTTTTCACTATTTTGTGCATTATTTGTATAACCTCCATCCGTGGTATTTGAAATATCATCCAGGCACCCACTTGATGACCATACAAGTGAATTAGCCCCAGGATCAATATCATTTGCATTGGCACTATCTACAATGTTATGAGGTGTATGTATTGTAGAACCCCTGTAATTGTTGACTGAATTGAAACTCTTGATCAAGCTGGTTCCAGAAATCACATTTTCTGCGTTGATGGATTTCCAAACTTGATTTGAAGATGATCTAAGAGGAGATATGAAAGTTTTTGAGATGTATTTGTTCTTTGAAGCTACTGGATAAGTAGAAGCAGTGCCAATATCCTTTTCTGTGTTTGGCAATGCATCAACAGATCTACTTCCATTCAAAACTGAAATGGTTGAACCAAAGATATCACCTTGTTTAAAGAAATTCCCTCTGTCCGGATCCCCAAGAAGGCTTCTTGCACGTTCTAAAGCATCACTTGAAACAGACAATGATCTTCCCCCTGCAGTATGGAATTTAAAAGGTGTTCTTGGACCAGGACTACCCATCTCCGTCTGAAACCATTTCGGATTGACCTCCTCCATTGATTTGCTTCCTAAAACATCATCAGTACCCAGCCTTGGAACAAATGTATCATGAGAACTAGTCCTATTATCTTTCCTAACGTCTTTCGTATTGGAACTAGATAGCTTCTGCAACTCGGTTGGTTCGTTGACACCAGATAGTTTTATTGGTTGTTGGAAGCCTTGAAATTTTGACTCATTGCTATCCTCTTCCAAGCCCAACAACTTCTTGGCTCTAACTAAACCAGCAGAAGATACATTAAACGATTTCCCCGATGCAGTGTGGAATAGTGAACTAGATGAATCCCGCATACTATGCATTTCACCTAAGGACAAACAGTATAAAACAATCACCTTATATTCTTCACAATCCTTTAAAAAATTAAATCCCAAAAACTAATAAGCTAAATTAAGCAGTATAAGAAATCCAAATTCGAAAGCATGCATACCCGACTGAATGACCTCATCATCGTCACAAAGAATGGACAGAGCTTTCGCAATCGACGACTGCTTCAAAACTACCGATTTGCCCAATCCTGTACGGAATATGGGGACATCGTCACCACCACCATTTCCATCCACGTTCTCTAGAAGATTCGAGCAACCTTTACACAACAAATAGTATACATAACCACACATTCATCTAATAGCTTCTTATCAGAAAACGAGATATAAAGAATAAAAAGAGAGAGTTGAGTTGAAAAAACCTTCAAGAAGAAGATCTTTCATTGAAGGCAAACGGTGATTAGACTTTAGTGAACAGATTTCTTGTGCACGGACTTGCTCTTTAGCAGGGATGATTCTGCCGGATACCTCCCACCGGAACTCGTTTCCGGCGTCGGAAACAATCTGCCAAGTCGACATATGGGGATGAGTCGCTCAGTGAAGCTCGAGTTGTGCTTTTTTGTTCTGTCACATTTTCTTAAAAAGTCTTTTATAATTCTTAGGGAGAAGGCGGGAGACTAAATTTTGGCGGACGGGAATTTATAAAACGCAACGTTACTGTACAAGATTTTCGTGGGCTTCAATTTGGAACTGTTTTGGGCCTACAGATGGGTCAGGCCTGATATGGTCTAAAGTCATTAGATTTGCTTCAAAATGATTGAGTCTTGTGCCTAATTTGAACTTTTTCCTACACAAGGCTACCAAACACTCTTTTTTTATATACATGCATGGCAAGCAAACTGGTTTCATATATACTTATACACATAACTATCAAACTTACCAAGCTTACGTAGATACACGCACTCACACACACGCACTCACGCACGCACGCACGCACTCATGCACACACGCTCACGCACTCGAGCTGTCACAGTCTCGTTGGCATGTGTTGTCCCAATTCAGATGTGTACCAGGGAAGTCTTGAGTTTATAAGTGAATGGATAATTCTCACCTAGTAGACTAGTCTTTTAGGTTGAAGGCTCAATCCATGACAAGTGGTATCAGAGTCACCCTGAGGGTACTATCATGTAGTACGGGGACACTGCATCGGGCTACCTATCGTGACTCCTAATGAGGATGTCAGGAATTAGGCTGGTAGAGTTTGTCACGATCTCGTTGGCGTGTATTGTCCCACATTAAATGTGTACTAAGGAAGTCTTGGGTTTATAAGTGGATGGATAATTCTCACCTACTAGACTAGCCTTTTGGGCTGAGGGCCCAATCCATGACATCGCACACAAAGAGACCGATATATATACATATATATGTATATATAAGTCACAAACTTCATGATCTCATGTTTACTTCCTCCAAATTTGATCACTCTCTCTTTATTCATAAGACTTTGTCCCATATATCCTTTCTTTTGAATGGAAAGCTAATGCAAAAAATGATTTCTTTTAATTTAAATTCAAATTTTGGTCAATTCAAAAATGATTATTAACTTCAAATTGATTATACAAATTCAAAATGCCAATCTATATAATTTAATTCTGCAATTATTATTTTTAAATGAATATCATTAAATATATATAATAATTTATAAATTACATATTCCTAATAAATCACTTAACCAATCAATAATTTATATATTCAAGTGATGAATTTAAGCTAATTAATATTAATAAAGTCAACGGATTTTCGCTTGTGATCCACTTTGGCCATTAAGTAATCTATGAACTACCTTAATTAAAATATATTTATTAAATAAAATATAACAATTTGATAATTATATCAAAAATTAGGAATAACCATAGATCGGGCCAATCCAATAAGCAAAAAGCAAGCCGACTAATTGTTTTTTTAATTGTCAAAAAATGACGTGATTTTATGACTCGCGGTCGGGCAAAACATTCACATTAAATTTTTCGCTTCAGTTATTCTGTTTCAACTTAGGCATATTAATGGGCTGGGTCAAGTTCGGGTTGCCCTCTGTTGGGCCCCAAGTTATGATGGCCTGGCAGGCCGAAATGAGTCAGCCCGCAACCTAACCCGTGGCCCAAGCTATGGCCAGGGCGAGCCAGAGGCGGTCGAGCCTGGCCTGACCCGACTCGCCATTTAATTTATAAAAAAAAAATTTAAAACAACGTCGTTTCCAATCATAGTCGACTTGTGACTTAACTTGGGCAATCCATGATCAACTAGTGGTCTAGCCAACCTAAGCTAAAAATGGATCAAACTAAGCTATTATTGATATTTATATTCTAACTACATTTTATTAAATCTTATCTATATATTTATAAAAAATCTAAATAAATATATAAATAAGATTTAATTACACATGATAAAAATGATAAAAATATAGTAGTGGAAACAAAAGAACTGATAGCCTCGCTAGATCGTCGTGCCTGTCAAAAACTAAATTTAAAGTGACAATGAAACTGTTAGAAGGAATTACACAGCAGACCAAGTGTCGGCTTTTAGTGATTCACAAGTGATAACGTCAATAAGCATTTGGATGATATAATAAAATACTGACACAGGTACACGAACCAAGAATTAAATTATTAAATTCTTATATCAATTATGAATTAATATTAATAAGAATATATGTTTGTATGTGTTTCTACAATTCGATATCTTTAAATTTTTAGTGGATTATATTTTCTTGTATATTTCTTTATGGGAATTATATGTAAAAAAAATTTATTTTTTACAACCCAATATCTTAATTTTTTTTAATAAAGATATGATGAAGGACGGGTCTAAGCCTGTCCTAAAATTAGACTCAAGACTAGGACTCGTATATTGAGTTTAAGCTTGATCGAATTTGGACAATTTAAAGTCTGATCTTGTTTTAACAATGTCTAATTAAATTTTTAATTTTTAATTTAAAAATGATATCATTTTGTTCAAATTAATACTATCTAAGCTTAACTTAATTATCATCATCATCATTATTATTACTCAGTCCGAAATTTCGCAATAAAGTAGGGTCTAAGAAGGTCTGATAATACGCAACCTTACCCTTATATAATAGAGAGGTTGTTTCCAGTAAGCTCACATGTAAATATGACAATAAAAAATGATGCAGATTATAAGAGTAGATATAAAAACTGATATAGGTAAATAAATTTTAAAAAGCAAATAAATAAATAAAATAAAACAAAACCAAATAAGATATCAGATATGGTGCCCATATCTGCTAAAAAATCATTGTAAGTTGATATAAGTTTAAAAGAAAAATTATTAAAATATATATACATAATAAGACAAATATATTTAGAAAAGTTATAAAATTCTGTTCATACTTGTTATGTTGCAAACGTCTACTCACTATTTCTCGAATTGTGCATGTCAATATTATGTAAAGTTCATGCTAAAATTTGAACTTAATTGAAATATAAAATTTGAAAAAAAACTGAAAATTTAAACTATAGATCG
>JANQAP020000118.1:487873-503789 GCA_026874005.2 Erythroxylum coriaceum
TTCCAACCTATATACACATATAATCCTGAAAAGGGAAAATTATATACAGGAATAGGTACTATAATAACGGCCATAGACTAGTCTTTGATACATAAATAAATTGCATCACATAATGGAAAATAAAAATACAACCAGTTGTCAACAACATTACATAACCAAAAATCCTACACAAAAGTTTAACCCAGCCACCAACCCATCCTAATTGCAATTTAACACCAACATCAAGAAAAGTTAGGCCCATGATAATTTTAACTGGTGGAAAATGGGCGCTAGTCATTTTAGTATATCTTCACTCCACAATACCAAAACAATATCAATGAAGGCAATTGGATCATATTGTATAAATAAGCATTTGTTTAGAAGCTTAACTATCCATGTAGCAAAGGGTAGCCACCTTTTTCTCCCTGAGATGTTGACCAAAATACCAACGTCATTAGCATGTTTATTACTTTCAGATGACTCAGTGAGACAAGAAGGATCATTGGTAATTCCAGCAAAGGATAAAGGGAAGCATTTCAAGTTAAACAGCAGAATACATCTCAACCATTTAATCTAGTTCTTAAAGGACAAGTGCTTGTATACCTTGACATTTATCATAAATGTGGTTGATATGCTTTAATTGTGGCCATAGATGTTTAAACGTTAATGTTGCTGTGGTATTGAATCAAAAATAGAAAAGGCTATTGAGATAATTGCAATTTGCTTAAATCTAATGCATTGTGCATTAACTTTTTTCAGGGTGCAAAGCCAGAAGAAAAGGTTACCTTAAGTGCACCGGTTGATGCAAAACCCCTACCTTAGCCTTTGCAACAGGAGCGACCTCTGAAAAGGTTTCAATAGACAAATACCGAAATTATGCAGTTTTAGCTGGTACAATCATTGCTCTTGGTGCATTAGGTTGGTATCTCAAATCTGGTGAAAAGAAAGCAGAAGTCTAGGATTAGGCCTCTGTGCTTACTGCTTAGCAAGCAAAGAAAGGAAGAAAATTCACATTTCATATTGCCACAGTTGCTCCTGGCTCCTATTTTAGTAGCGGGCAATAAACAAGAATTTAGTCTACAATCTTTCTGTTACCTTTTTAAGTAAAACAATGCACATAGTTTTGATATTGAACAGTTGTGCACGTGGGATTGGTTTTATACAGTCCCTAAACTTGAAATCAAAGGCATCTTTTGCCAACATATTCAAAGTGTTAACTAAGTAGGAACAAACAAGAAGTAAAGTAAGAGGCACACAATAGGAATTTCATAAAAGGCTATAAAAGGAATTCACCAATGATAGCTAGACTATACAATTCTGCTATAACATATTACATCTCAACCATTTTAAGTTCAACTAAACATGATCCAAAATACTTGAATTTCCAGCAGAAAGAACTGCAACATGCAAAAAATCTATATACAGAACATGAACTAATTAGTCTTGAGCATCATTCCACCTCGTATTATTCTGAATTCCTAATCAGTCCCTTCCTTCTTCTATTCTCTTCTTGTTCTAAATTCCCTCGTATAAGTGGTATCAATGTAGAAGTTCTTATTAAGAATGACAGAACACAAAATAGTGCAAACCTACTCTTTCAAATTTCACTACAAATGCAGGAAAATCAAGATATTCAACCTCTCACTTACAATTAGAATAACCAATAATGCATTGTTAAAAAAGAGGATATAGAGACAATTTCACAACAAGGATATATCACTACGCCTTATATCACCATCAGACCTAATATCAACATCAATATATCCCTATAGAAATTTAGTAAACAGAAAAATAGGAAATCCATCAGAGCCAGCAACAAGGATTAGTCTAGGGTTTCTGGTTCATACTTTAACATAATCAGAACATATGTTACAATAGAGACAACTCCAGATTATTCCAAGAAACACATCAAATGAGTCAAAATTCCAAAAATCGATCAACTTAGGAGTAGATAAATTTCAAAATAAAAACTTGGTGAAGTTCAGTTTACAAGAAAAAATGAAATTCAATTCAATCCCAAACACCGACAAATGTTTAGGAGAAATGTTGTCCTTACTTGATCAACGCAAATGGAAGAGATATGTGTGAAGAGTGAGAGACACCCACTGACCCAGACGAGCGTGAGAGTGATGAGAGTAGACTAGAGACGAGAGGAAAGAGATGTCTGTGTGAAGAGCAAGAGAAGGCCACTGATCCAGATACGAAGCATCTGTTGCTGCGTGAGTGAGTGACAAAATTTTTGGGTTGAGAGGTTAGCTTGTCTAAGAGAAAGAGAAGGCGTGTTTACCTATTCTGAACCTGTGCAGAATAGGTAAAGACAAGGGGGAGGATTCTTTGCCTATTCTGCTCCGTGCGGAATAACTAACGTTTAGGAATAGTTATTCCACGAGTCTTTTGCAAACCAAACAAAGGAATAGTTAATAAGTAGGAATAGGTGGGTAATAGAATTCCTATTACCCTCAACCAAACAGCCCATAATAGTATTATTGATATTTCAACGTCAGGTGACCAGGCTAGCTACTTATTTTATGTATGATGAGAATTTTTTGATGGTAAAGAGGTTTGTAGTTTACGAAAATTGTTGTACAAATCCTTGTACTAGTTGCTAGACAAGCTAGAAAGTGAAAAGGAGTCGTTGAGTGGTGGGATATTACAGTAAGGTAATATCCTTGATGTTACTGTTTCTATGTTTGGCCCCTACAGGCTACAACATGCACGTTTTGTAACTTAGTGACCATTTATTAAGCATATCTATAATCAGGGTCAGACTTCTTGTACCAGTTATGACGTAAATGTGTGGATGAGATTTAATAGAACATGGTTGGAACAGAGTAAGTGGGACAGAGGATTTGATTGGATCTATAACCACCGAGCACCGAAGTCCAGCGGTGTTAAATATTTGGTAATAGTGCTTTCCTGCCCTTCAAGATCCCACCTGGCACGAGCAAAAAATAGTCTGAACGTGATAATGATTTAAAGTTGCCACCAGCAGTTCGAATTCACCCAAGATACCCGGCGGTTTAACCAAAAAAAGAAAAAAGCATACCTTTACAGGACCTACTTTAAGATCTCGTTTGAGGAATTTCTACTGAACTTATAGCATGTTTGGTTCATAGAAATAGGAATTTTATTTTTAGTATATTCTTAAAATTTAAATAATTCTTTGTTTGGTTAGATAAAAATACCAGAATACCTAATCCTAAGATTAGGTATTCCTCAACTTTTAAGAATAGCTAAAGATCATCAAAAGGTGTCTTTAGCTATTCCAAGAATAGAGTTATTTGTTGAAGAATTTTTTATCCTTCGTGTTTCTTCTTCATTCTTACCTCCCAGTAGAAACTTCTTCATTTTATCCTCTCTACCTCACTCCCGCATTCACTTCTTCTTCATTTTCACTCTCTACCTCACGATTCTCTTCTCTAGAAACTCCACTCTCTCTTCAAGTCAACCCAGCCTTTTACCATATGTCCTCTCTTCTGGGTAAGTTATTCCTCTTCGTTCTTATGGGTGATGCGTTTATGTTGATGGGTTTCGATTGGATGAGGGGTTTTGTTGAATTGGCTTACTAATTTCTTGATTATGGGTATTCTTGGTCTGTTTTGTATTGTGGATTTCGTAGATAAATATAATTTGGGTAAAGATGATCCAAATTCTAAATAGCAATAGACATTACCTATATCCAAAAATGACGTAAGGCACATAGCATCAGATAGAAGATGAAACAAAAGAAACAGCTGTTAGTTATGTTTTTCTGTTGGAATAGAAGCTTTACGTAACATTCTTCCAGATTGGAAATAAAAGATCTGGAGAATAAGCCTAGCCAGTCTTATAATGTTCCAGGGTAAGTTTCTTAAGTTGTCGGAGGTTCAGACTTGCATCCTCAACTTCATTGTTGGTTGCAATTGAGAGTTTCTTTCATAAAAATGCATATATACATAATATCCTCATCTCATGAACTCAGGCGTGGACTTTTTTTTTATTCAAAGAACGCGATACCTTTAATTACCCATTTTAGAGCATGTTTTGAATACCGCAAGAGAGCTTGAGTTAGATTTAAAGTCAATTTCGTTCTGTTTTATTCTCTTGTGATTCATATAAACAATGTATTACACAAATAGATCTCAAGACAGGAACAGGATCATAAGAATTTTGGGATTCTGCAGGGTGTAATAATAGTATCGAAGTTGAAGAATTGGTGGGGCTTATCTATTTACTATATAGGAATCTCTTGTGATTCATAGAAACAATGCATTGCAGAGATAAATCTCAATACAGGAACAAGATCATAAGAATTTTAGGATTCTGCAGAGTGTAATAATAGTTGAAGAATTGGTGGGACGAATCTATTTACTAAGTAGGAATCTTTGGTGATTCATAGAAACAATGATAAATCTCAAGACAGGAACAAGATCATAAGAATTTTAGGAATCTGCAAAATATAATAATAACATTGAAGTTGAAGAATTGGTGGGATGAATGTATTTACCATGTAGGAAAGATGCCAAGCTGCCTTTAGGCATGTAATCAAAAACCAGGAGCTTCTCTCCTTTTGGTCCCAAATAATATGCTCTTAAAGCCAATAGATTCGGGTGGCGAATCTTTCCAAGCAAAGTTGCTTCAGTCTCAAACTCCTTCTGCCCTTTAGTAGTCTTTTCTCTCAACCTTTTCATTATAACTTAGTTTCCATCTTCTAAAATTGCCTTATACGTTGTTCCAAATGAGCTTTTGCCCATTATTTCAGCTTTAGCACACAACAGATCATCAGCTGTGAACACAAATGGCCTATTAAAATGTACTAGCTTCCCACCCATTTCAGATTCCACTTGAGAGTGAGTTGTAGGAACAACTTTTTTGCTTTCCCTGAAACTGTTCTGCTTGTAGCTTTGTCATTATTTTGCTTTAGAGCAGCCTTTTTCCTCATCAAACAGAAGAGCATAATGCAACAGAGTAGGAGTAACATAACCAGGAGGCAACCAGAAGCAATGAGTATATTATCTTGGTGCTAAGTTTGTGATGGTGATGCTTTAGCGCTTTTTTTATGATGGTGGCCTTCCACTCACGTTATCAAGTGGTAAGGCCTAAGTTATATTTCTAGCATCCATTGTTCACCAACTTTGCATTAGACAGTTCTTAAATATGTGTTCAACCACTGTCTTGTCCAAATTGCTTATATTTGTTTCTTTTTGCTATTCTTAGTCCATTTCACTAGCACAATGCATAAAATGTACTTCCTTATGCTTAGCCACTAGGTTCATTATGCTTATTATGCTTTTTCCTTTCTTTCTATCTTCCTTAAGTTGGTGTTGGGTTATTTGACTTAGGGTTTCATTTAAACTATTTGGTTGAGTTATGGTTTTTATGTTCTATAATCCCTTCTTTTTAACTCTAGAAATATTATCTTCTTTTTTCTGGC
The DNA here is from genome assembly GCA_026874005.2 of Erythroxylum coriaceum. Classification (NCBI taxonomy): domain Eukaryota; kingdom Viridiplantae; phylum Streptophyta; class Magnoliopsida; order Malpighiales; family Erythroxylaceae; genus Erythroxylum; species Erythroxylum coriaceum. The sequence continues at coordinate 493,266 of JANQAP020000118.1, forward strand.
TTACTCTATTTTATGCCTTCAACTATTTTGAATTACTCTTACATTGTACATTGTTTGAACAAATTGAACATCAGAAATTTTATTTTTTGCAGTCATGGCTTGTTTCAGTTTGAGTTTACGTAGAAATGTCGAAAGAACGAAAAGGATTGTAGTTGTCTTGATCGTATGGTTGCAGTTGTGTAATGTTATTAGTTTGGTATTCATTTTGTTGGCATCGAAGGCTTCTTTATATAGTTATAGACCAAAGGTTAGACGTTATTTTCTAAATTTTTATATAAATCGAGATTATGTGAGGCGAATTGTGCATGACAATGATGAGTCATGTATTTCAATGGTTAGGATGAATAGGCAAGCTTTTTTTAAAATATATGAAATGCTAGAAAGTATAGGAGGATTAAAGTCAACAAAAAATATGCTTATTGATGAACAAGTAGCAATATTCTTACATATTATTGCTCATCAGGTTAAAAATCGAGTTATTAGGAAAAATTTTAGAAGGTCAGGTGAGACAATTAGTTGGTGTTTTCATAATGTTTTAAATGCAGTGATGCATTTGCAAGATCTTTTGTTTAGGAAACCTGAGCCCATACCAACAAACTCTTTGGACCATCGATGGATGTGGTTTAAGGTAGATAATCACCCTATTACTTTTATAAGAAAATATACTGAATGTGATTAAGATTCCTCATTATTTTTTATTTCATTTGAATTGTAGAATTGCTTAAGTGCTCTAGATGGGACATATATCAGGGTTAATGTGCCAAATAAAGATAACCCTAGATTTTGAACTCGTAAGGGTGACATTGCAACAAATATGTTAGGTATGTACACACCTGACATGCAATTTGTTTATGTTCTTCTTATTGGGAAGGGTCAGTAGCTGATGGTCGAGTTCTTCATGATGCAATAACTAGGAGACATGGACTAAAAGTGCCTCATGGTAAGCTTTCCTATATGATATAGGAAGGTTGTTTGAAATTTTGTATATGAGATAATGTACATTAAATAACTTATGTAGTGTTTTTTTATATAGGTTGCTATTACCTAGTTGACACAAGTTATACAAATTGTGAGGGCTTCCTTGCACCTTTTAGGGGTCAAAGGTACCATTTGAATGAATGGCATCAGGGTTACCAACCAAGAACTCCAGAGGAATTTTTTAATATGAAACATGCAACTGCACAGAATGTAATTGAGAGATGTTTTGGGTTACTAAAAATTAGGTGGGCCATTCTTAGGATTCCATCCTTTTATCCAATAAAGACACACAATCGAATTATTATAGCTTGTTGTTTGCTTCACAATTTTATTAGGTAGGAGATGAGTTTTGATCCCATGGAGAGTGATTTAGGGGATTATTTTCACACCAATCCAGTTGTTGAGGAGGAGTGTATAACTGCTAGTAACCCAACTAATGCTATTAACCCAACTAATGCTTGGACAAATTGGAGAAATGAGTTGGCACTTGAAATGTTCAATGAATGGCGAAAATCTAGGCAAAATGAGAATTGACATTTTTTAGGTGTTCTATTATGTTTGAGCATTAGAAGGTTTTATATTATTGTGTATGTAAGTTATTGTACTCTTTGTTGTTTATATTGTACGTTGTTATTGAACACTATATGAATGTTTTTGTAAGTTGTTGATCATTAATGTTAATTGGTATGAAGAATTTTATGAATGTTTCCTTTATTATGATGTTTATTTTTTAATTTATCAATATTGCTTTAATTTGGTAGATAAGTATGTCGATTAATTTTCCATCAACTATTGATTCTCAAAGTTCAAAAGGAATAAAAAGAAAGTGGAACTATGACGAGGATGTTGTGCTAGTTTCCTGCATGGTTGATTTACATAATGTGGGAACGTACAATGCAGATACTGGATTTAAGCTGGGTATCTCAATGAATTAGAAAGAATGGTAGCAATAAAGCTTCCTAATTCAAACTTAAAAGCTAGACCTCACATAAAGTCTAGGATTAACACTTTAAAGAAAGACTGGAGCATTGTTTATGATATAGTAAGGAAAGATACTAGTGGATTTGGATGGGATACCGAAAGGAAGATGGTCACTGCTGAAGATCATGTATTGGATTTTTACTTAAGTGTAAGTATTGAACTTTTAACTTATTTTAAGTATTTTCTTTAATGACTTTCTTGTCATTTATATAAATTATTGATGTTGTTTTTTTTCATCTTGTCAGAGTTACAAAGATGCTGCTCAATTTTGAAGGAAGAGCTTTCCTTTCTATAATAAATTGATTGGGATCTATGGAGAAGATCGTGTAACTAGAAATGATGCACAAATTGCTACATATATTATTGAAGAAATGGAAAGGCAAGAAGGTGTAGGTGGGTCAAATGAAGGTGGTGAAGATCAATATGAGCATGGTATACATGATATAGACGAGTCCTTTACCCAACCTCAAGCATCAAATCTTGAAAGACAAGCTGAAAATATTTCAGAAAGGAGGAAAAAAAGGAGAAATAATACGGGAGAAGTAAGCTGTGCAGATTCACTTATTGTTACTGCTAGGATGTTGGATGATACCATGAATCAGATTGGAGATAAATTGTTTAAAAGTATTAGGACTGAAATGTATATTCAACAAAGAGTTAAACAGTTATATAGTCCATTAGGTGAGATAGAGGGGTTCACAGATGATGAAAGGGATACTGCTTTGGGCAAAATTCCTGATCATCCTACACAAATACTTGTGTTTTTCACTGTTCCGCTTTCTCAAAGACTTGGGTGGGTGAGGAGGTTTATTGCCACACATTAAAGGTTATGTTGAAGTTTAAATATTTTGTCTAGTTATTTAAAATAGGGCTAAAACTTAATTTTTGTTCAACTAAATAACTTTTTAGCAATTTAAAGCCCTATGTTATATTTATTTTCAATATCATTACATTGTTATTTTATATTGCAATTGCGACTATATAATGAATGCTAACATGGGTCGGACCAGGAAAATTAACCACTGCAAAATGTTGGAAAGTCATATGATAAGAAGAAAATTAATAATAATAAGGAATTTAATAATAATAACATAAATAAAATATAATTAATAAAAAACTAAAATTAATAATAATAATAATAAAATTAATAATAATAATAATAATAATAATATTATTATTATTATTAATAATATTAATATTAAGAAGAAGAAGAACAAAAATTAATAATAATAAGGAATTTAATAATAATAATAATAATAACAACAACAACAACAACAACAACAACAACAATAATAATAATAATAATAATAATAATAATAATAATAATAAAAATAAATAAATAAATAAAATTAATTATAATAAGAATAATAATAAGTAGAAAAGTAATAATAATAATAATAACAAATAATAAGAATAATAAATTTAATAATAGTAGTAGTAATAATAATAATAATAAATATGTATAATAATAATAAAATTAATAATAATAGTAAAAATAAAAATAAATGAAATTGATAAAAATAATAAATTTAGCAATAATAAAATTAATAATAAGTAGAAAATTAATAATAATAATTAATAATATTAAGAATAATAAAATTAATAAGAATAATAAATTTAATAATAATGCACTATTTGTATTTTTTATTTTCAATGTTAAAACAAATTTTGATATTTGATTTAAGTTTTAAGATTTATCTTTGTACTCAGTTGAGATTTTTTTTACTATTTTTCAATACTATATTTATGATATAATAGTATTATAGGATTAGAATATCAGGAATGAAAAAGTTAACATTTAATAATACAACTTGTATTACAAATTAACATTATTTAACGATTTTAATTTTTATTCTGTTTATAAGGGTATAATTGGAAACACAAGTCAAAATTAAATTACATTCTATGAAATACTGTTACATACCAAACACTATAATAAGAATTCACTCAACTTTCCTATTAGAATTTTTATAAGTATCTAAACATGTCAATATCTTTACTTTCCATAGATTTATTTTCCGAGGAATCAGATTCCAAATTCATTTTACTTTCCCGCCAACCAAACAGAGCCTTAGGGTAAAACGATTACCCCCTGCCGTCTGCTTCTCCAGAACCTTCCTAATTAGGTTAGATCTCACGACTTGCTTTGAAGTCACGCCTCCACTCTTTCTTCAGCCGCTCTCTCATGGTAAAGGATTTAGTTTGTGATTGTTTCGGTTTCTTGTTTTTGTCCATTTATGTCTCTGTTTTGGGCTCCGTCACAATACTTCTCTCTCCATAGAAGGATCCGATGCTTTCTTTCCAAACGTTCGACTTTCCGTCTTTTGTGTCGATGTTTCCAGACTATCAAGATGCTTCAGTGACAAGGGTGATCAACCTTATAGGTAAGAACTTGCTTCATCTCCTTAGGAGTGTTAAGAGTTAGCCTTCTTCCTTTAACAAAGTTGAATTTTCGTTTTAAGAACATAACTGATTGTATTTGTATTTCCTGTCTCCGATGAGGATACTTCCTGTTTCCTCTATGAAGGTGCATAGCCATCGCAGGGATCGGCCCTCGTTCGTATATCATGGAGTATTCTTCCTCAGTTGAGCCTAGAAGAACCAGGTACTGTCTTCCATCCCTCTTTGAGGTCCTCTGCATATTTTTAGGAGTTGATCCTCCATGATACTACTAGATTAGGGCATAAGCCTTCTGTCCTTGTTGAACAAAGAATTTGCTTTCTGATTCCATCGATCAAAGAGTTGAGGATCTCATCCCTTGTGCGTGTTTTGCTCTAAAATTTCCTATAATTTCGCTCACACCAAATCTCCTTAATGGAGGAGGCAAATGAAATGATATATATAGGCACATTATAATTAGGAGAGTGGGTCAGCCTCTGGAGCCATTCCACGACTTCTGTAAAGGATGAACCTGCATTAGAGATGTTATTGAAAGCCTTGATCCGTCCCCATATGGACTGTGAGAAGGGACATTCGAAGAAGAGATGGTCCCTTGTCTCTGATTCTATCTCACATAGCACACAGTCTGAATTAGTAGGCAAGAAATGTAGTCTGTCTACAGTACTTAGTCTATTCAGTACCATAAGCCATAAGAGGATAGACGAACTAGGCATTAGTGACTTGTGCCAGACAATAGGAAACCAAGCTTTTCTTGGGCTATTGTGGTTTTGCAACCTCCTGAATTTTGAAATGTTGAATGTGTTAGGGGGTAGATTGAGACAATAGAATGTATCCTCTCTTTGTTGACTTGGTTGATATCTAGGTATTAGAGACTGTAGTTCAACTGAGATGTTCCATTGACCTCTTAGTAGGATAGCTTTAACTTTATCCTTGATAGGAACATCTTTCCAGATCTGAAGCGCCTGAGGATGTCTAATTAGAGGTCCTTTCCCTAGCCAATTGTCATACAACAAGTAAGCCTTGTCTCCATTCCCAACCTTACATGAAACTAGGGGTTTAAGTAAAGGTCTAAGTTTCATTAGCTGAGACAAGGGCCAAGAGAATGAGGGTTTAATATGTAAAGATCAAATGCTAGAGCCTTTTAATATGTATCTGTGCACCCATCGGATCCAAAGGGATTTTTTGTCTATAAGAATATTCCATAGGTTCTTAATCAAGGCTGCTCTATTGAAGAAAGCAATTGAAATCAATCCTAGTCCCCCTTCCTCTTTTCTTTTGCAAACTTCCTTCCATTTAACCTTAGCAAAATGACTGTCTGAATTCAAGTTCCCCCATAAGAGTCTTCGGAAAAGCTTTTTAATAGTTTTAATAACCCCTTTAGCTAGAGAAATATTAGAGGACCAATAGATATGAAGGGAATTCAGTATTGCTTTTATAAGTTGTAGCCTCCCTCCAAAAGAAAGCACTCTATTCGACCACAGTCCCAATCTTTGTTGTATCTTATCAATCAATGGTTGACATTCTGAAAATTGAATTCTTTTTGTGGTTATGGGAAGTCCCAAATAGGTTAGTGGGGCAGGTGCCCTGCTCATTTCCGCTAATTGGAAGATTCTACTCTCCATTGTTATTGCCCCTGTAGATAAAACATACTGGCTTTTGGAGAAGTTAATCTCCAACCCAGATAGTTCCCTAAATTCAGACAAAGTAGACATAAGTAGCTCAATAGACTTACCATGAGCCTTAGAGAGGAGCAGTAGGTTATCTGCAAAGCACATATTGATCAGCCCGACCTTCTTGCATTTAGTGTGATATTTGAAGAACTTATTTTCTCCCACTTTATGTCGGATTAGTAGACTAAGGACCTCCATGCAAATAATAAAGAGATAAGGGGAGATAGGGTCTCGTTGTCTTAGCCCTCGTACACCCTTAAATGAGTCCGTCGGAGTACCATTAACTAGGATAGAGTAAGTAGGAGAGGTTATGCGTGCCTTAACCCAATTGATAAAAACCTCTAGGAACCTTAAGAGTCCTTAAGATGAAGTCCCATTCTACATGATCAAAGGCTTTCTTAAAGTCAAACTTTATGATACAATTAGGAAGGCTATTTTTCTTTTGGTACCCTTTCATCAATTCCTCTACAATTGAAAAATTATCACCAATGTTTCTACCTTGTAGGAAAGCACTCTGATTATCAGAGATCACTAAATCCAGTACCATTTTTAGCCTATTTGCTAAGATTTTGGAAATAATCTTACAGAGAAAGTTGGTGTATGCAATAGGCCTGTAGTCATCCAATGTAGAGGAACAATATTTTTTCGAAATCAAACAAATATGAGTTTTGTTGATCTCCATCAGTAGAATCCCATTAGAGAAGAATTCCTTTACAGCTTTTTTGACCATAGGTCCAGTATCTTGCCAAGTCTTCTGAATGAAATAGCCATTAAACGCATCAGGCCCTGAAGACTTATTTGGATGCATTTGAACCATTTCCTCTTTTATTTCTTTGTCATTCACTGGTTTATGAGAGCAGCAGCTTGCTCCTGAGAGATTTTTTTTTTATAAATGAATCAAGAGTGGTTGAATTTGTAAGAGTCCGAGAGTATCCATAGAAACTCCTGAAATATCTCTTTGCTTCTTTAAGGAGATCCTCCGGATGTGAAATTTCCTCTCTATCTGATAGCTTTAGAGAGCATATTCTATTAGCATTCCTTCTAGCTAAAACCGAATTGAAAAAGAATTTTGTGCACTTTTCGCCATCTTTTAGCCATCTAGCTTTGGCTCTTTGCTCCATTAAGCTATCATGATCCTTTGTTTTAGAGAGATAAGACATTAGAAGGTTCTTTTCGGCATTCAGTAGTCTAGCATTGGTTAGGTCCTAATCAAGTTACTGCTGGACCATTTTCAATTCCTCTCTAGCTAGGGTGACTACTTTTTCAGTGGAGCAAGGTCTTCTATTCATTAAAGATTTCATCTCTCTTTTAATGGCTTTCAGCTTCTGAACACATACAAACTGATAGGTACCTTCAATCATAACTCCCAGTCCTTTATTCAATGCCTCCGAAAATCCTTCATCATCAATCAGTGGGTTGTTAAACCGAAATGGCCCTCTTCGATCCAGATTATGAGCTAAATTTTCAATTTTCATAGGTGTATGATTTGAGAATAAGGGATCTAGAAAGGAGGTTACACTGTTCAGGAACTGAGTGATCCAATCTTGATTGACCATAGTCCGATCGAGTTTTTTCCTTAAAAACTATCTTCCCTTCTGCTTATTACTCCAAGTGTAAAAGTGCCCCTGTGACTTAAGGTCAAAGATACCCAGCTGATCCACACAATCATAGAAATCAGTTGAGAAATTACTCAGACTGTAGTTACCTTCAGCTTCCATTCTGTATACAGTAGAATTGAAGTCTCCACAAAGAAACCATAGTCCATTTATCGTAGTTTGGAACTGTGTTAAGCTATCCCATAACTGTCTCCTTTGAAAAGCATGATTAAAACCATAGATAAAAGAGGCAAATATTTCTGCATTTACCTGAAGGAGGTTACATTTTAGATGTATGACTTGCGTCTCTGTAGTAAGGACTTGAATATTCACCATACTTATGGGCTTGGTGATTTGAGTAAATTTTCATTTAGAGCCCAACTTATTTAGTAATTTAAGATTTTCATATCTGATTTTAGTTTCCAAAAGAGCAAAAATCTATGGATTTGTGTTATAAACAAAATCCTTTAAAGTCGGGAGCTTTCTCAGGCAGTTGATCCCCCTCATATTCAATGCTAAGATCTTCATTAATTAGGCAAAGTTGATTTTAAAGCCCTTCCTTTTGCTCCTGTTAGTTTTCTTTTTTGCGAATGTCAAAAATTCACTAATAATGGGCTCTTCCTCCATTGGTTCCGTAGTAGTACCAGTCATTTCCTTAAGATCAGGACCTTTAGGGTTAACCCCAATACTGGCTATAGGATCAGTCGATGATTGCTCCTCATTTGGACAAGCCACAATAGCCTCATTTCCATTACCTTCTGTAGTAACTGTATCATCACTTCCTTCCCTTAAATCCCGTGTACGCTCTTTTCTCCCAGCATCATCTAGCATCTCTGTTTTTTCCCCTTCACTTTCAAGTTCATTCTTTCCTTGATCAACTTCAGGTGTAGGCACAGAAATGTTTCCCTCATTCGGACTTTCTTCAGGATTTGTGAGTTCAGCTCCCATCAATTCTTCATAGTCACCTCTAAGGAAAATTTTACCCATAGGAATCCATTTTTTACCTTGAGTAGAAAGGGACAATTTCCATTGGTATTAAACTAGCAAATTATCCTTATAGAATGAACCGTCTATCCCTAATCACATAATAGGTATAGTTTCCAGAAAATTGGACATATCCATATTTATACAAATTCTGGCGTACCCCAGTCTCTTGCGATTTGCTGTATTTTCATCCAAGCAAAGAGGTTTAGCGAGAAAGCTAGCAATCATACTCAATCCTTTAGTTGTCCAATATTCTAGAGGGACATTAAAGAGGTGTACCCACATAGGGACTGGGCTCCTTTGCTTACAATCAATTTGAAAACCTAGCTGCCATGACTGTAAGAATAATGGAAAATTTGCCATATGCCACGACCCTTTTTCGACTACTTTAAGAGCTTGAGCTTTGGAGGAAAACATAAATAGAATATACTTGTCTTCTACAATAACAGCCTCCTCAAAGCCTTTGTTCTTCCATACTGCTTTTGCCCATTGTAGGATAACAGGAAAAGCCGGTCGTTTATCCCAAAAAAACCCAATGAGGGAGTTTTCCCAAGATTTAACCCCCTCCTGTAACGTTTCTATGTCCGGAAAGACAATAGAACGACCATCTTCCGTTTTTGGGGGGCAGAAGTGCAAGGCTAGGTCTGCAGACCCACCACCTACCACTTGCTTTCAGGTTCTTCTCACCGGCTGAGGGTTAAGAGTTGTTGAGGGGTTAAGGGAATTGGTTGGAACTGGTGAAGGGTCTTGAGATGGAGCAAGGAGAGGTCTTATCGCTGCTCCATAGGATGAAGATGGGGAAGAGGATGAGGGTAAAGGAGGAAAAGCTTCCATGTCAAGTTCTTGTTTTGAAGTAAGAGAAGGGTTCTGTAATGTGTGCATTTTGAAAGGTGATGAAGCCAATTCTAAAAGGGGCAAGGGAGGGAGGCGGGAAAAAAACTGGGAGGGAATGGAAGAAAATGCTCTATTGGTAGATCTGGTCGGATGTTGGGGAGCAAGGCAAGTGAAGGAGTAAAGAAAGGGGAAATTTGCAGTTAAAAGGGTAGGGAGGAGGGCTGGGTGGAGGAAATGGGTTGTCAGTAGTGGGGGAGGGAGGAGGAGCAAGATCGGAAGCTATGTGTGGGTAATGCTAGAGGTTAGAGAGAGGACAAAGCATCTCTCTCTAACCCATTGAGAAAAATTAGTTATTTGACCATCTTAAAAAGCTAATGAATTTGTTTAGTAAATGGCTAATTGGTTGACTTATTAACTCTAACAAGCTGATATTTAAAAAGCTCATAAAAGGAGCTTTTTCGATGTTTAGCCAAAAAATTAATTGGTAAAAAACCAATTATACCCTCCCCTCAAACAAATGTCTTCGATTCCCTTTACTTCTTTCTCATTATAAAATTTTGACCATTTGTTACCTGTACATAGCCCAACTTTACTGCTAGAATTACAACAGGAGAGAGACGAAGCAGATTCCTTTGGATTATACATATAAAAGTAGGATATAAATGAGGTTTAAAGTTAGCAAATATATTATCAACAAGTTAAATTAATTTTTGCAATTAAACTAAATAAAAGTAAACCATTAATCCAAAACGAATTTTCTTTACAATGAAGTAAGTTTTTTAGTTATAAAACTTAGGAGTATTTTTTTACTAATGAAATAAGTTTTCTGGTTACAAAATAAAAAATTGCTACGATAACAAAATATTTAAGAGTGTTCTATGCTTTTATTAAAGTTAAAAACTTAATTTTTGTAATAAATATCTAATCATCATCATCATCATCATCATCATCATCATCATCACCCAGATTAAAATCCCGCAATAAAGCAGGATCTGGGGAGATCTAATAGTACGCAGCCTTACCCCTACATAGTAGAGAGGCTGTTTCCGGTAGACCCACATACAGATGTGACAATAAAAGAA
>JANQAP020000118.1:523045-536218 GCA_026874005.2 Erythroxylum coriaceum
GAGGTTGCCTATAGAAGATGGAACCTGACCGGACAACCTGTTCCTATCTAAATATAATGCTTGCAAGTTGGGTAACATTCCAAGTTCAGAGGGAATCAAACCAACTAAATGGTTATGCTCCATATCTAAAAGATTTAGGTTGACTAATTTGTTTAGTCCTGCAGGAATACTTCCCGTGAAATAATTGCCTCCAAGGTATAAGGCAATTAGCTGAGAAGACAAATTAGCAAGTGAGGTAGGTAAAACACCTCCGAAGTTATTTGAATTGAGGGCTAGGATGTCCAAACTGGTACAGTTCTTCAAGTATGTTAAGAAAACCAAGTCTTTTGCAGATCCACTTCCTAGGCTATTGTTGTAGAGTTTTAATATTCGAAGATTTTTCAGATTTCCTAAACTAACCGGAACTTGTCCAACAAAGTTATTGTTACTAATGCCAATTACTTCCAGTTTAGAAGCATTGCCAAATGAATCCGGGATTGATCCATAGAATCTATTTTCACCAATGCCAAAGAATCTGAGACTTGGGAGATTGAAGCCAATGTCGGATGGTATAGTCCCACGAATTTGATTGAGAGCAATTGAAAAGACCCTAAGCGATGAAATATTAAAAAGGGTCTCAGGAATTGTACCAGAAATACTATTGACTTCAATCGAGAAGTTTGTTAAGCTTGATAATTTGCCTATTTCAACAGGAAGCTCCCCCACCAAATTGTTTTCTCCAACATAAAAAAATTTGAGCAATGTGAGGTTGCCAAGTGAAGATGGTAACTTTCCTGTTAAGTTGTTTCGAAAAATGCCTACATACTTCAGCTCCACAAGAGAACCAATGCTTTCAGGGATTTTTCCAACAAGCTTGTTGTATGAAAAATCTATACTCTCGAGCTTGGTACAATGAGACATGTTGGTTGGAATATGTCCCCCTAAAATGTTCATGTAGAGATCAAATTTTCTCAACTGATGCATGTTGCCAACTTCCTGCGGAATCTCGCCCGTAAAACTATTGCCACTCAGCACCAGAATCCTGAGAAAACTTAGATTTCCAATGAAGGGTGATATAGTTCCAACCAAATTCTTCCCAGTTATGTTCAAGGACGTGACTCGTTGATGCCGACGACCGCATGTGATGCCACGCCAGTTGCAGAAAGAAGTGGAATCATTCCAGGAGTTAAAGATTCCAAAAGGGTCGTTGGATATCCCACTCCTGAATTGGAGCAAAGCAATCCTGTCGGTTTCATTCCCTAAAGAACTGGTCTGACACCGTTGGAAGTTGGAAGATAGTAAAAGGATCAGTTGCAGAGATGCAAATGAAGAGAGGATGGTGCTAGTATAAAGATTCATTTGGCTTAAACTATGAAGATTGAGCTCTTTCTTTCTTTACTTTTTCAACTTGCGAATATTGGAGTTATGAATGTATTTACTGCCAAAGAACGTACAAGAATGTATTTGCTGCCAAAGAACGTACAAGGTGGCAAATTTGCAGCCACTCAACCTCGCGAAGACAAAAGAAGTCATTGTCAAGAGTTGACTGGCCGGACACCATTATAGACTTTAGTTTTTACAAATGACTTTACCTTTATGCTAAAGTGATAAGATGCATTTATCGAATGGAAAAAACAAAAGTGAATTTGAAAGACGAAAGGGAGAAGTCTGTAGATGGCAATGTGCTGACCCATGGGTTATTTAAGTATTTTCAAAATTTCCCGATCTATCCAAATAAAATCATTAGCACAATTCACAATTAAGTGCTATTATCGATGTTTGGAAGGAAAACTATGATGGAGGATTAAGCTACTTGTTCAGAAGGCCAAGTTGCTGTAGAACATGCCAAATATTCAATTTATGATCTTCAAGTGGAGTTGTCTCCAAACTAGTTACAGCCATAGTTGTTGCTGAAATAAGATGAAGCTGCCATTTTTGTGCCTGGAGCTGTGGAGTGCTTGTTTATGAGGTACATTGAGAGAGGAATGAAGAAGGAAACCTGAACCCTTAGAAAGGTACAAAATAACTGAGGTTGCTTATGAAAATCGATCCAGACAACCTGTTTTATGTCTAAATATAATGCTTGCAAGTTGGATATCATTCCAAGTTAAGAGGAAATGGAACCAGTTATTGTCACTAATTTCAATTAATTCCAGTTTAGAAGTAGTATATCGCCAAATGAATTTGAGATTGATTGGAAGAATGTATTATTGACATTTCACTCCATCTCTTTTGAGCAGTAAGATTCTGAAACTTTCGAGGTGTATTCAGAATAATAAGTTGTGTGCAGACTTGGCCAGTGCGAACACCAAGACCTGTTGCTTCAAAACTTGCTGCTGATACCCCACTACTTACAGGACAGGTACTTTACATTAGCTTATATTTGTGTTGGCACTCTTCAATGATCACTGTTCTAAGAAACTGAAGTTCCTGGTGATTTTGTTTGTTCCAGCCTGTTCTTGATGCTCTTTTCCCCTCTGTTCTTGGTGGAACTTGTGCCATTCTTGGGGCATTTGGCTGTGGCAAAACAGTCATTAGTCAAGATCTTTCACAGGTGACACTTGTCATTTCTTGTACCAGTTTAGCAGAATCATTATAACTGGGACTTGTTGATCAGGGATTATACCTTTTCTTTTGCAGTATTCCAATTCTGATACTGTTGTTCATGTTGGCTGCGGTGAGCAAGGAAATGAAATGGCAGAGGTTTGTGCTTCTCTCATGTTTGTTATTAGTTATACTACTGTCGACTTTCTTGATACTTATCCTTACCTATCTGTTTTCTAGGTGCTAAATTTGTCACTACTATTCCAATGAATCTCAGAAATGGGCCTAAAGCGGTGAATTTATAATCCTTGCCTTCCCAAATGGCGCGTTTCAGTTCTTCTTCTTCACTTCTTGCAAAAGAAAGCTCAAGTGGCTGGAGGTCTCAGTACACTGGACTTTAATGGAGAAGCGCGTGTGGAGCGCTTGTGAACAGTCTCTTAATAGTTCTAGTTCCCTTTCTCGGGAAACCTTAGCTTCTGTGAGATCTCTTATTGTCAATCCTCACACATCCGATTCAACAATCTCTTCAATCCTCGAAACCCTTACTCGCTCTCTCCAACTCAATACGGACTCGCTCCACCGCCAACACATTCTCAAGCTACTCTCCGACCTCGCCTCGCGCCGGACTCACCTCTCCTCTTCGATACTCGAGTCCGTCAGCTCCAATTCGCAACCGTCAGCCGACTCGCTTGCCGCAGTCGCTTCTATCGCGGAATGCGATCAGAGCTTAAGAACAGAACTCGACGAAGAGTTGTTTTTGTCTCTGTGCTTTGGCTCCTCGCCGTCCACTCGCACGTGGCTTCTCAGAAACGCGGCGGAGAGGTTAGGTGTACCGACTCACGTGTTGCTCACGGTGTTCCTAGGGTTCACTAAGGATCCGTATCCATATGTGAGAAAAGTCGCTTTGGATGGCTTAGCCGAACTGCCGAAAAAATGCTCCGTTTTTAATCGGAGCGTTGTTGGAGGATGTTATTTTCGAGCTGTGGAGCTTCTCGAAGACTCTGAAGATTGTGTACGTTTAGCGGCTGTTCGTGTGGTAATGTGAATCAATCATTTCTTTTTTGTTGTTCTTACTTCTCATCAGTTGGAGTATAACTGTTTGATATTTGAGTACAGGTCAGTGAATGGGGCCAAATGCTTGCAGAAACTACTCAAGAGGATGATAGGAGAGATTGGTCAGATGTTGTATTTGTACAGGTAAATAACTCTTCTCCATTATTGTTTTCTACGGAATTTGATCTTTTCGATATTATAATTTGTTCTTCTTGTGATGCAGCTTTGTTCTATGGTAAGGGATATGAATGTGGATGTTAGAGTTGGAGCTTTTGATGCTCTTGGAAAGACAAAAATGGTATCAGAGGATGTTCTATTACAAACTTTGTCTAAGAAGGTTCTCAGTATCATAAAAGAGAAGAAATCTAGTGGTCGATGTAATGCTCAGAATTGTGCAGGAGCTTTTGTGCACGGTCTTGAGGACGAATTTGTCAAGGTAACTTCAGTTTGTGATTCTAAATATTACTAATATGTGCTTGAGATATAAATCCTATAGCAGTGTACTTGGGTAGATTATAAATTATTGTTCAAGCCCTTTTAAGCAGACTGAAACCTTTTCCTGAGCTTTAGACTTGTCACTAACAACTATCTTTGAGAGTTGAGTGTTCTGATACGGGTTTTGGTTGTCTAAAGGTACGAAGAAGTGCCTGTCACTCGCTGCGTATGCTTGTTGTCCTATCCTCTGAGTTTGCTGGTCAGGCCTTGAATCTACTAATGGACATACTCAATGATCACTCGATAGTTGTCAGGTTAGAGGCGATTGAAACTCTATGTCGTATTGCAACTTTTGGGTGTCTAAAGATGCAAGATATACACATGCATATGGTGAGTTGCTCTTGTTGCTAACAGATTTTAATTTTAAAATTTGAAGAATATATGACTCTTTATTTGTTCATGCTCAGTGTATCATCTTCATTTGGCTTATCAATCTTGGATAAATTGTGTTTTTCTAACTAATCCTTTTGTTTTAATTTTACTCTTCATGTCTAACATGATAACTAGCTTGATGCCATTTTTTTCTATTCTTTTTATCACGTGCTTAATCACAAAGTTTTTGCAGTTCCTTGGCACTCTCTTTGACAAGAATTATCAGATAAGATCTGCAGCAAGGAGAATAATTAAATTGGTGACACTGCCCAAATTGGAGTTTTTTAGACTCTGTATTAATGGCCTACTTGAAAATTTAGAAAGATATCCTCAGGTATGCTACTCTTCCATCGTACTATTCGGTAAATATTTTCAGAAAGCATGCCCTCTCCCTTGTGACCCATAAAAGAAAAAAAAATATTAATCTTATTGCGCCAATATGATTTCTTGAATAAATCGCTTGGTCTGATCATGTAACTTTTTCCTGTACCTCACATGCTCATGTTTTAATTCCAGGATGAACCTGATGTTTTCTCAACTTTGTTTTATATTGGGAAAAACCATGGGAAATTTGCTGGTCACATTATCAAGGAGGTTTCCCAAGAGGTAAGCTCAGTCATAACTTGCTTTTCAATCTTGATGGTCTGCATATATTACTCTCCTAGTTGAATACTTGGGACTTGGGACTTGGGACTTGAGACGCTCCATACAGGTTTCTTAGGAAAAGTAAAGATTTCTTTTTCTTGCAACTGCTTTTGACCTAAAAACTTTTTTCTCCCATAAATCTGTATCTTTGTTGTTTCTTAGATTTATCACATTTCTAGTGCACTCCTTTTTCTTTTCCTGTATCTTCTTGTCCATCCGACACAGATAGAGCCAATTGGTGAGGGAAGATTGAACTTTGATTCTGCAAGAGTGGCTTCATTTCTCGTGCTTTCAATCTCAGCTCCACTGGCAGCAGATCACAATGGCCAAAGTATTCCACCCATACTGTTCTCATATGCAGTTACGCTTCTGGGAAGAGTCTCTAATGCACTGAGAGATGTTCTGGATCGCAATACTCTTTTGGAGTACTTGTCCCAATGCAGCAGATCATCTGTTCCATCCAGAACCGAAGTTGAAAGGGAATCTTTATTGCATGATGTTGACAATGATGTGCCAAGACATATGGACATGGATTCTAGTAGCTCTGTTGAAAGTCCTCTGCTGCAAAGGATTAAGGAAGCTTCTGAGTTTAGGTTGACAAAGTCATATGAATCAAGCAACGCGACAGCTACACTTGTTGAATACGAGCTGGAAGAGAATGATGGAATTTTAAAGTCAATTAACCTTGTCCTTGTTAAGGTTAATGACGTCTGGCCCTTGGTACTATCTGGCTCCACCAATGAAGTACTGAAAACATTGAGGTAGCAATATAGGAGCTTTTTTCCCTTGTGATTTCTTTTGTACCTGTCTATTGCTAGCTGAAAATTTTTGATCGTGCAGGGCTTGCAAGGAAGAGCTAGAAATGTTTGCCCATGCATCACATAAATCTGCTGGTGCATTAGCATTTGCTTTGGAATGTGTCAAGGCAATTAAACTGCTTTCTAAGATAATGGGGCGTATCATTGGTAAGATCTGGCCACGCGGATCAGGTTATCTGGAGATACTATTGGGAAAACTTGATGTGAAACTCAGAGAAATAAGGTGTAGGTTCATTGAACTTTCTGTAGAAACAGAGTTGCACGTCTTAGAGCTTGTAGTTGTGGCTTGCATATTGAGATTATCTGCTGTTGAACTCTGTTGCTACCAAACTACTTACCAAAGACTTTCCGCTACACTCTCTCGCATTGAATTTCTTCACAAGGAAGAATCTATTGAGCCATCCAATTTCGTTCTGGAAATCAAGAAAAGTTTGGATGACATTGGCAGTGCTTTAAATAATACTCCCTGGATCTCCTCTCGCTTCACAGAGTTGGTCAATCACTTTTCCCCTAAGCAGTTGATCATCTTGAGAACACTAAGGCATGTAAATGCCGAATTAAGTGTTCATGGTAATGAACCGGAAAATCCCCTTCCTTTTGTCCCAGGACTACCTTTGGCTATTCCTTTGGAATTTACTTTGCATAGTGTTTCAAGCAGTAGCAGGTTGTGGCTGAGGATAACACTAAGTGGAGAGTTAACTCAATACGTCTTTTTAGATTTGAACCTACTTGGAGGCTCTGATGAGGTCAATAAGTTCACATTCAATGCACCATTTTACAGAACACCAAAAGTAGGTTCATTCTCATTGAAAGTTTGTATTGGTCTTGAGTGTTCTTTTGAGGATGCACAATTGATCAAAGGCCGGGCGGGTCCAAAACGGCCATTAGTGTATCTTTGTCAGGAGAAAGAAGTTTATCTGCGCACGGTTTAAAGGACTTGGTGCCCTTTGCTTGTGAAGTTCAAAAGAGCATCAATGGCTGTAATACCTAACATTATCTGCTACACATAGTCATGGATACTCTTTCTTTTCGACAATTCCTTTGACGGCCAATTCCAATTGCTTTGAAGGGAATCATCTATCCATCGCTAGCTACGAATTTTGTTTATTTAATACACAAGTACAAGAGGTATTTGTTGAAAAGGAAGCTCCTCCATCTCTGCATTTGAACCGTGAATGCCTGTTCACCACAAAACTTCCAATCCGGCCGGGGTAACCTTGATGAAGTTGACGTTGATGCCAGAGAGTTCATGATTTCCAAAATGGTTTGTCAAGATATAATTTCAACTTTATAATCTCATGTCAATCTTTACCTAATTTGCTTAAAATATTTGCAGGTTGGCTTGATTAGGCGTCGGAAGACGTTAATTATGCCACGGTTTTATGATTAAACCTTAAATGATTAAGTTCCTATGGAAGCACCAAAGATTCCCCATCAAGTTGATGGTATTTTCTTAACTGGAGGACCACATTAAGCTTTGCTTTTATCTCAGAAAATACTGTTCTAGTTCTGTTTACTTTCTCTCTTGCCTAAAATTTGCAGCAACTACTTAAATGAACCCAAGTGTCAGGTGGCACTTGAAATGCTGACCGAGTAAGACGACATAAATCCATGCTACTAGTCTTCAGATGTGGTACGGATAACAAGCTGTTATGTCTTCTTGCGGGATGAAATCTACCGTGTCATTTACTCAGTTCTTACTCTGTGCCAGCAAATTTTACCCGGCCACTTCTATCAATCAACCGATGAGATCTGTTGGTATAGATTAAGAATCGGGTAAGTGACATAGTTAATCTGATGCATTGTCAAACAATATCTATTTCTTAATCTCAATTAAAAAGAGTTAGAAGAAGGTTGGTGATTAGTATGAGAGTTGTCTTTATGGGATAAAACGAGTTTTGTATTACAATCGTGCAAAGTTTATCACTAAAGTCTGCACAATTTTGATCAAAAAGCTTGGCAGCCACTGAAAAAGACCATGCATCCCTGATCGTATATAGACAAAAACGATCCTCATCAACTAACTATTACAAGTTTACAACCTTAGATGACTTGCATCGTAATAGCCGACAAGAAGCATCTCTTCCCAATTGTCCTGCTGCCACTTTCGTGCCAACCCTGACCCTCCTTGAAATGTTCTACCTGATATCACTCTCAGAGTTTCAATTTAGCTGCAAAACATAACCGTGTTCTGTATTTTTTGTCAAAAACTCCCTTACCGTATCTACAATGGTTTCATCCGCTTTTACCCCGCCGATAACGTATATGCAGTCTTTGACAGCAACTGACGTAGCATAGCCTCTAGGATTGTTCATTAGGTCCCCATCAATCCACAAGTCAAGACGCGGGTCGTATATTTCAGTGGTAGCAACCATATCATTTCCATCAAAGCCACCAATTGCATACCTGCATAAAGGAGTAGCTCTTAAAAATTGCATTGCTAAGCAACCATCTTATATAGAAAACTATTGCTGGAAACAAGCTTACAACTTCTCATTCAAAACAACCAATGTGTGACAGCCCCTTCTTGAATTCATACTGGGTAATCTGGACCATGAATGTTCTCTGGGATCGAATCTTTCGGCAGACCTGAGAGAAATAATTGTCGTTTTATGGTCAAAGCAAGCTTTCATGTGGAGATATACTCAGTTTCTAAGAAAGTTATTTGCTAAACATGATCCTGCAGTAATGCAGTGTTTCGATCATTTTGGCATAAACAAACGATACGTTCTTACTTCAAATAATCATTCCCATCATATCCACCACAAGTATAAAGTGTCCCATTCAGCTCCACAGCAGCATGAGAAAATCGCTGGAAAGTAAGCAAATCCACGGGCAACATGTTAATCAGTTTAATGGAAGTACTCGTATGTATCAAGACAAGAGGAGGTAAGCCATTCAAACAAGGTAAAGAAAGAGTTGTTCAATATCTGGATGTGTTCTAACATCTCCACAACATAGATAAAAAGGAAAGAGCAAAGAAACTCAATGTTTGTCATCTCGTTATGTGCAGTCCTTTTGCTTGTTGGATTCCAATTTCACTAGGTTCTGATCAAACATCATCAATTGAACAACACAGACTGTAGTTAGAATATCATCTGATTGCATTGCCTTGAATTGCATGGAGCTCCTTATCATCATTTCAGCAAAGATTTTGACAAAATCCAGTAGACTTAACACCTTTCTATTTAAATCTTGCTGCTAAACCTTAAAGATTCAAGCAAGTGAATCATGTTATGTATGCATGTTTAAACAGAAATTGTAAACACCAAGTTGGACATTTCATCAAATTCAATCATAATTTCCACAATTTTAGGTTAATCTTATCACCAGTCACCCCAAGAATATACACAGATTGGAAGCTCACCGCCAGTTGATAAACAAAACTTACCCTGTGTCGCATTGATCTTGTTAGAATCCATCGTCCAAGATATAAATCAAGCATCTCAACGTCAGCAAAACTTTCCACACCGTCGCCACCACCAACAGCAAATATCTTTTCATTTAATGTAGCACCAGCCAAACCCCCTCTCTTCTTAGTCAAGGAAGGTTGTAAAGTCCATTGATCATTATCTGGATTGTATGATTCAACTTCAACAGAGAAAGAGAGAATGAGAAATAAATAAGCACTGGGGAGTCATACAAAATTTGGTATAAGCAAATACCTGTGTCATACCACAAAAAGCCATTTCCACCACCGAAAACATAAAGTTCTTTATTCAAAGATGCCACTGAAGTATATGAGCGAGTGCAGCTCATTGGCCTTAATGATTTTAGAACATCCTTACTAGGAAAATATAAATCCAACGTGGATGACATTGATTCACCATCATATCCACCGACAAGATAGATGGACTCTGTAGGATCCAAATGCACTTCATCATCAGAGCTAATCCCGGTTTCGTCATTGAGCACACTTGAAGAACTAGGCCTGGATTCCAACATCATGCAGCGATCTTTCAACTGTTGAATTTCTTCTTCAGCCTCAACCTGAAATGTTATAGAAAACACATTCATCCAATAAACAGACACCAAGCGCACTCTGCTAACATTAAAGCAGACAACCACAGAAGAACATTTATTGAATTTGTTAATGGTCAATCATAATCTAAAACACATAACTGAGTTTCAATATACAATAGAAAAAGAAAAATAGAATTTAAAGATCACCTCACAAATATAGGCACTTATGAGGCTCAAAGTGAGCCAATTTAAAATCTCAGACTGGAAGCATCTCAAGAAATCTTTGTAGCAAGCTCATGCCAGTGGGTAAAATTATTAAACTGTACCACTAGATGTTTAGTTCCTCCTAAAACTAATGCATGAACAAATGGAACCAGTAAAGTCAGTGTCCAGAACAATAAGAAGAGTGAAATTATGAGAACATGAAGTAACAGAAAGTGGTAATTCAAAGACCAGAAACTCTTACCAACTTATGCTCCAGATAATCCATCTTCTGACATTGTTCACTTGTAAAAGTCTTAAGCTCCACCATTTCCTGCACTAACTGCATAAAAAGATAATAAAGAAAATAAGAGCATGGATGCAAATGAAATAATTATGCAAAAATTGAAGTCCCTGATCATAGAAAAAAAAAAAGAAGAAGAAGAAGAAGGCGAAGAAGAAAGAGGAATGTAAAAGGAAGGTATAATTCAAAAAACCCTTCCTCAGTGTCATGTTCACCAAGACTTATAAAACCGAAGCCTTACCTGATGTATAATGGATTGAGAAGAGGGCAAGGTCAAGGCACTATCTTCAGCCTTCTCTGGACTTATAATGTCCTTTGGTGAACCCTTGTCCTCAAACTGTATGTCAATCACATCAGCAGAATCTTTCATATGATCCTTTAAGGACAAATCTTGAGCTTGATAGCTAAGAGCCAATTTTTCCAATTTTCGGTATATTAAGTCTCTCTCATCTTCTTCTGATGTCTCCCTATCCAACTGATCTCCCACTGACTGGTTATCTTCATATAAAGGAGATCTATGGTCAGGATCACCTCTTTTTACAACAGAACGATGAGAACGCTTCACCAAAGCAGAAAGTGGTTTAAAGCCTTCATCGTCCTCTCTCACTTCATGAGATTGGAGAACTTGATATTTAGCTCTCCTCTTTATTGAATTCTGTGGTACAACAGGACTAGGGGTCACTGCTGTAGATGTAAACAATGATATCAGCTTACTTGCTTGTGTATGGTCTAGCTCAAAATAGAATTGGTTATGACTGTAATAGTTATCCAGAATTTTTGGTTTAAAATGTTCTTCAAGCAAAGGCTGACATTGAAGTCGAACACGAACTTGAACCTTCAAAAAACAGCAGTTATCATTTGATCTCAGTCCTCACGTGTATGGAAAAAAATGCATATCATAAAAATGAAACATGCAAAGTACCTGTGCAGGAAATAATGTTTTGTGAGAACCATCAGCAGTCCACCCATAAGGGTCAATATTCATTTGGCCACAACTAACAGCCTCAAAGATTCCATGAAGTTTCCTATCAGAGTAATTGAATAGGAAAAGTGGCAGTCCAGGATCAATGTTTTTCACATACATAAAGTGTTGAGATGGTAAACCTGATAACATAGACAAGGACATCCTTTAGAGTTGTACGGACGCAGAAGCGGGCATAAATAAAAGCAGGCAGAATCAGTATGCCACTTTTTGTACAAAAATTTGCAAACAATACTTGTAGAATGCAAGTAGCTTACCAAATAGTTGCTTGGTTAAGCATTCCTGGATGGTACTACTCTTGCATCCAAATATGACACCTCCGAGCCGACTTTTAGTCAAATTTTTAGCAGAGGAATTGTTCATCACAGAACCAGGAGATTTCACACCAAAAGCATGAGTTTTATCAGCCCCCTGTGATTCAGAAAGGGCGATATATCAATAGCATGAATCTTCACCACTACAACTCAAGTATCCAACAAGGCAAGGAAGTCACACAGGAGGAAACAAAAGGAACCGAACATATAACTTCAAATGCAAAATCAAGAAACACTAACCAAGATGTCAATCTAAACTTCTCTAAATAGTCAAATAGAGATTTTCATCCATTTCCACTGAAGAACTTCTCAAAGTTCGTGACTTCCTGAGTTGAAGCACATCTTAACACAATGCATATTTGTGCATACTTGACAACCATCAGAAAAGGCAAATTGATGAAGAAGGATAACATCTTTAAGAAAGCATAATCAATCACAAACTGAAAACGTAAATCGAACAAAAACAAACTGAAAATTGTTGAAGAAAAACCAACCCTCTAGGTAATCGGATTGAAATTTTAATCCCAACATAAACATTCAAGAAATTAGCATCAAACACAAAAACCCCACGGAAAACAACACAACTACAAAACAAACACAAGGGACTCACTCAATCACCACTCAGATTGGATTCGCACAATCTAACCCAATAAGTTAAATCCATAAAGGTTGCTGAATCCCTAAAGAACAAGATAAAAGAAAAACCAAAACGAAGAATAAGAAAAAGGACGAGACTTTCTCGACAACCCAACAAAAATGAACACCAAAAACTCAAAAACAGAGCTCCACCTTCCAAATACAGAAACCCCATTGCATTCCTTTTCCAAGTTCACTAAAAACAAAGGAAATGAGATAGAGACGCATTACCGTGACGATCGAGTGATGTTCATGAACAACAAAAACCATCCACCAGAGCTTGTGCGAGAGAGCGGCTTAGCTAACAAGAAGCGCGAAATGAGACTGTAACACTATTTATGGAATCTTTTTTAATATTCTTTAAATCAATTAAGAAAATAAACCAAATGCCTTCTTTAAGAAGTTCAAATTATAGGATTTTTAAAATTAAATTTTTTGTTTCAGTTATTCTATTTTAAATATATTCTATTAAATCTTATATATATATTTATATGAGATTTACGTAAATATACAGATGAGATTTAATAAAATATGATAAGAATATCATAATCGGAATAAGAGATCTAATACTTCTATAAATTAGTCAGGATTAGAACACCCGAGATATAATTCTTTTAAACAAACAATGTGTCGTTTTGTTTAGAATAGTTGTGCTTAAGTAAGCTTGAACCTAAATATTTCATGTCGAATTTAATTAAAAAAAGACGTTTTAACTGTAAAAAAATTAACAAAGTAGCCTTGTCATCCCTAATTCAAAGAGAAAATGCTTTTCATAGACTTTGCCTCCAAGAAAAAATGTCATTTTAATTAATTAAAAATAAACAATATTTTTAATTAAATTTAATCTATTTTAAATTTTAAATTTAA
>JANQAP020000118.1:590396-601755 GCA_026874005.2 Erythroxylum coriaceum
AAAGCCCATTGATTTTCACTGATGAGAAATTTTAGGACCTCCTTCAACCTATTTGTTAATATCTTAGCTAGGGATGGCAATTTTAGGCCGGGCTCAGCTCGTTTTTGGTCAGGGTTAGGCGGGCCACGAGCCTCAGCCTGCCCGTTTTGTCCAAAACGACATCGTTTTATTATTATTTTTAATTAAAAAATATAGACATGTCAGGGTCGGAGGGCCACGGGCCGACCCACGGCCCTAATCTTAGCAATGATCTTGTCTAGGAAGTTTGTATACGAAATAGGTCTATAGTCATTCCAAGTTTGGCTGGAGTTTTTAGGGAGTAGGCATAAGGTGGTCTTGTTTATTTCTTTTAGTAACACTCTTTTAGGAAGAATTCTTGCACTACTTCCTTGACCAGTCCACCCAATTTATTCCAAGTTTTCTGATAGAAGAAACCATTTAAATCATCCGGACCAGGAGCTTTAGATCCATTCATGCTAAAGACCTGCATGTTGACATCGCCTGATTTCGGTGTCTTTAAACCACCGTTTCACGCAATCCGACACAACGTCGGACAAAGGCAGGCGGGTTTCGTTGATGTTGGTTTCATGAACGAGCTGCTTTCTTCCTGATGACGGTGGGTTTTGCTTTGCTTGTTGATGTGTAGATTTCAGATTGGTGAGTAGCTTTGCCTGTAGCGTCAAGCGATTTTCTCATAAAAATTTGAAGAGGAAACAAAGAGAAAGATTGAATCTTTGTACTTGGAATCATCAAATTTCTATTCTTTTTCTTTTATCTTTCTCCCCCTTTTCTAGTTCATGCAGGAATTCAGAATTTCAGAGCTGTTTGATTGAAGAGGCATTCACATTACAGTGAGTTTTAAGGAGGGTTTGCAACATTTTTTTTTTCTAGTTATTTTTTAAATTATATTTTTTATCGCCTAAATATAAAATTATTTTACATTAAAATTTAAGAAAAGCTTTGTGTTTAAGTAAGGATGTCAAAACCGACTCGACTCGGCCCGGCTCATTTGGCTTAGCCCGACTCGATTTTAGCTTGACTATTGGCAAGCCACGAATTAAAATCGGGCTGTTATTTTAAAAACGACGTCTTTAAAAAAATATGGTAAGCTGAATTGGTTCGGCCCACCCGTGGCTCGTCGACGTCGAGCCACGGATCACCCTCCTGACCTGACCCATTGATAAGTCTATGTTTAAGTCAATGTTAATGATTGGTAACAATTGGTCAGAATTTATATTTACTTAGTGGTTATTAAAATTGAATTTAATTTTTTAATTTTTAGTTCAATTTTTTAATTAATTAACCTATTTTTATAAATTAATTTGTTGATACAAACTAAAATAAAATAATTAATTTTTATAAAACAATATTTTTTCAATTAAATTTTAATTTTTTAATAGATAAAAACAATATTAATTTTTAGCCGATTTTATAACATTTTAAACTTTAAACTTCTTATTTTATCATATAATTTTTAAAACGTTAAAATTAGAGATCTTAAAATATACTCAATTTATTATGATTTAAAATTAATAAGTTTTTCAAATTAATTAAAATAGACTCAATTTATTCTAATTTAAAATTAATAAATCATATTCAAATTGATTAAATATTGAATTATTTTAATAAAATAATATCATTTTACTATAACTGACCAAATTAACTTCAATTTAATAAAAGTTTAAATTTAAATTGAACCAAATAAAAAACATCGTGAATCCAGTCTGACCTATCGTCATTCCAATCTAAAACACTTAATTTACGAAATATTACACAATAATATATAGAAAAAAGAAAAAACAAATGCTTGGATTTGTGGATTAACATTCTTTGAAGAATCGAGACTCAAGACAGACATCTGCAGAGCTAATGTATGTATCCTCAGGAAGCTTCAAGCGTTTGCATGGCTGATTCTAACAAATGCTCATGTATATATTCACTTTAAAGATTGACTACTGTAACTTCACAAGCAACTTGACATTATCTTCGTATCAAAGCTAGTGCACCCAAATTATGCTTCTATATCAGAATAGAAGTTCGAATCTACACATAACTAAGACTAATAATAATAACATCAGATCTTTGCACAATGTCGATTCGAGAAGTATATATGTCAACCTCAATTCTCAGCTGAAAAATAAGCAAGTTGAAAAGTAGATCCATTTCGTACCAGTTGTAACTACGGCGATGACTCGTAAACCTACACACTAATTGTTTATTAAGAAAAGTATATAGTTTCGTATTAATAGAACACTACATACAAGAAAACAAAATTTTCATGTATGCTACACATCAAATTTACAACTGTCAGGATATTACAACAATACACATGATTGAAGTCATATCGTGCTTGTGCGCACGGCCACTGTCATCCTTGTGTTTTCGGCCATTTATCCGGCTTTCTCAGACCAATGCCGAGCACATATCAACAAGCAAGTCTTCAACAAATGCAAGGGAAAGAGAAGAAGAGGAGACTGAAGAAGTATTTTCAGTCTTAACATAGTATAGAAATGAAAAGTATATTCTAAATCTCGAAGCTAACTATTTACTTTTAACGGACAGGTATTGGATTTTTGGAATTCACCTTGAAGGAGAATAAAGATCTTTTTCAGTAATTTGTGGAGAACAGTCATCAGCATAAAGGGGAGAAGGAACACACGTTTTCTCAAGAGTCACTCCAGCTGTCTGAATCATCATCTTCACCACTTCCAGTCAAAGCCTGATTCAAATTTGAACATCAGACATATTGAATTAGATACATAAACACGAACGCAGATTTGAGAGAGAGATACCTGGCGAATTGCATTTGCTTTCTCCAAGATGGCAGCAACCCTCAAGTTGGTTTTTGGACCTGGAATACCCTGGATGCTAGGCCTTGCCAAAGTGGCAGGCTTCAAGTTGAAGGACTGCAAGAAAAGTGAAGAGAAGAGTGTAACCCCTACGCAGAAATTGGCTGCAGAGGAATAAATAACTAAATATACAATCAGAAAGAAAATGAGGTCTAACCTTGGTGCGTATCTGCTCTAAAAATGAATTTCTTTCCTCCAACTTTGGTCCAATCTGAGGTCGTACTCTCTCACTTACTCTTCTCAACTGCAAAAGATTCAGAGTTTAGGACAAAAGCCATTAAAGCCATGGCACATATGAATAAAATAAAATACTGCATATGGGACAGAGAGAGAGATACAATCAATCATTACCTTGCTTTTGTCATGGGCAGCAACTGCATCAATAAGAGGATTCCGAGGGCGAGGAAGCTTGTTTCCATTTGACTTTCCAACTTCATAAGTAGGTGGCAAAGCTAATGTACCAGGAGGCCATTTTGTGTCTCCCTGTGAGGTAACTACATCATGCTGAGGCTGCTCAGTTAACAGAGCCACAGGCAACACATATTTCTCTGGATGATTAGCATGTTCCCTTTCCAACTCTGGTGAAGATGACTTCGGTTCTAAGTCTGTCATTGATGCTGATTGGATTAAAGGCTGACCTGGCAAGCCTTTCGAGGACACAGGATCCTGTTCAGAAGCTATATGATCTACTTTTGGTACTTGTGAGGGAAGGCTTGAAGTAGATTGTAACAAGACATCTCCTGATGGAATGAAATTCTGCTCCGGCTTCTCATTTGATATTTCCTGTAAAGCTAGATGCCTTACATTTGGTACTTGTGAGGGAAGGCTTGAAGTAGATTGTAACAAGACATCTCCTGATGGAATAAAATTATGATCCGGCTTCTCATTTGATGTTTCCTGTAAAGCTATATGCTCTACTTTTGGTACTTGTGAGGGAAGGCTTGAAGTAGATTGTAACAAGACATCTCCTGATGGAACAAAATTGTGCTCCGGCTTCTCATTTGATGTTTCCTGTAAAGCTATATGCTCTACTTTTGGTACTTGTAAGGGAAGGCTTGAAGTAGATTGTAACAAGACATCTCCTGATGGAATAAAATTGTGCTCCGGCTTCTCATTGGATGTTTCCTGTAAATTCGAGGATGGTATCATGGATTGTGTACTCCCCAGTGGGATGTAGTCCTGCTGAACTTTCTCATCAGCTACTGATGGCTCCTCCAGTAAATAGAATGCAGGATGCAGCAAATGCTCTGCTGACTCTTCAAATATGTAGTGCCTTGAAGTCTGGCTACCTGCAGAAGAGGTTGGAAAAGATGGGTTTGAAGATGGCCGGACGGTTCTATTTGAAGATGGAATCTCAAACGGAGCTTTTTGATCAGCTGTATATGACTCTGTTGATGGTAATGTATCCTGAGTGTCAGCAATCCGCTCTTTCTCCGGAGCTTGTAAAGTAGATTGCACCCTTCCTAACCTCCATTGCATAGGAGGCAAAGGAGGCAATGGCGGCGCCTCTTCTGTAGTAACATGGGCTGTCTTAGGGTTTGGATCTAAACTAGAAGAGACAGAGTCAAGTATGTTTCCTGTGTATTTAAGATCGTGAAGCTCCTCTCCAGCTGGTATCACTAAACAATCTTGACTCGGAAGATATCCCAAACGAGAATTAGCAATATCATCAAGGCACATTTCAGTATTGGGATGATCCCAAGTTTCTGCCTGTTCATTATGGAGATAAGATTGGTTTGAACTTGCTTCAATCACCGGTATATATTCATCGCCAAGTTGATGGGATTGTGAGAGACTTGGATGTTCCAAAGCGTTTATATGCTCAGCCAGATAACATGGTGGAGAAGTATGAATAGTCATCAACTTTGAATTCAACTCATCTGCAGCTACTTGCACAGATTCTGCACCAATTTTGTGAGGTTGCAACTCATTTGACTGTTGTTCTAAAGAAGTTCTAGCCTCTGAACATCCAGTGTCTCCACTCTCCTCTAAGTAATGAATCTTATAGTTACAATTAGATTCCAACTCTTGGTTGCTTATGTCTGAAGTTGGCACAACCACGGCATCACTGTCATTCATACTATTCTGGGTTTCTTCCACCAGACAAGAATGATGAATTACTCCTTCATTAGAATGCTCATTGTGACGCCCAAACTCTAAATCTCTGGAATCGGTTTCTATTTGTTCCAGTTCCTTCTGTACCTTGGATTCAGAATTACATTCTGAAGAAACTGTCTCCATTAGATCCAGTGATTTCCAATGTGTAACTTCACTGCCAGAAAGAGATTCTTCCTTATCTCCAAGTTTCTCAGATTCAAACGAGACTACATATGAGGATGGAGAAACAATATCACCCACAACACTGGAATTAACATGGCTGGCATCAACAGCTAAAGCAGTCAGATTTTGTCCTTCATCATTTTCACTTGTAACATCACCCAAGTTTGCATCAACCTCAGGGTCAGGTTTCTCCAAACAAATATATGGATCTTGAGGAGGGATTGCATTCCTTTCAACTGACTCTACTGTAATGCTACCCATTTTCTCTTTTTCTGTATCTCCAGATAATTCAATCAGCTTTTCTTCAGGATATGGAACTTCTGCTTCTGTCAACGCACGTTCAACTCCAGAAAGTTTGGCAGTTGTATTTAAGTGTTCACGTTTACCGAAATCAGCTTCCGAAGTATCCACCGTCACACTTGCATTAGCCAAGTCGATGCTCATTGTTGAGCTGACATCCTCTGCTTGAGAAACCAAGTGGGGATCAGAAATTGCACTGTCTGAGCTGTGAGGCACTGAAAGGACGCCTGAATCCAGGCTGGCTCCTGGCAAAGCCAAAGAAGGGGAATCCTTGTCTTTTGATGAAAAAACCGAATGCTGTGAATCACTCTTATCAACCAAATTCTCATCAGAAATTGCTCCTGCATTACTTGTTTGAAGCACTTCATTCTCAGAACACAAGCCACCTTTTGTTTCAGGAGTTAGATCCAATGCATTCACTGAATGCACAAGGGCGTCAGAAAGCACAGTCGTATCTTTGCCATTGAACTTATTCACTGCAGAAATTTCAGAAGAATGCATAGGCAGCATATCATGTGTTGTCTGAGAAACCGTATCAGGAAAAACTACAAAAGGGTCAGTCAAATTTGTCTCTTTCTCCTCAGTATGTGGTGGATTTGAATCAATCCTAATAAAGCTAGAGGTAGTTTCATTTGATTCATGTCCTGCCAATGGATTTATATGAGAATCTGAAACAGCAACTGAAGGCAAGCAGACATCTGAATCAGCACTGCATGAGCTAGATGATGCTTCTCCACAATGATGGACCTTGCTTTTTTCAGCATGCAAATCTTTGGCCACAGCAAGCTCACAGGATTCTATCCCCAAAGTATCTTCATGTACAGGGTTATTGTTTGATTTCTCAGCCATAGTCTCCGTCATGCGATCTTCAGTGAAAGAGAATACCTGAGCTTCTACTTCACCATTAAAAAGAGTATTTTCACTTAAACTTTTAGAAGAATCAGAGAACGAAAAACTATATCTCCCTTTCTTGAATGAACTGTTCCTATCATCTGATATTGACGAGACCCCTATTGATTGGGAGTCTGAAGAATTAGCTCTATCATCCAGATTTTCGTCATTTCCATCAGAATCTGTCTGATAATTTAAAACATTGAAGTGGCACTCCTGCTTCCTAGGTCTATACTCGTTGTCCGTTTCTATTTCTGAGTCCATGGTAGTAAGAGCATCCATGTAATTGTCTACCTCACTGGTCAAGTCATCAGAACGGTCAGCACCCAGACTATCTTCCATTTTTTCATCAACATCAACTGGTAATTCCTCTTCAATCACCATTTTATGGACAGTAGAAGGCGATTCATTTGTCTTGCCATCAACAATTTGATCAGAGGCCTCCATAATTCCCCTACCAACAGCCTCCCCATTCAACTCATCTGTAAAAGGCTTCATCGGTGTTACGTGAGCATTAGGTGATGAATATGCACTTTCCATTCTTTGTGATGGTTGTTCTGCAGGACTTATAGTACTTATCTCAACTATTTCAAGCCCTGACTCACTAGAATTATCAGATGTCAATTTCAACGCTGGTGGAGTGATAGAAACTTCACGTACTACTTTATGCTCTGGAGGATAAGTTTCCATGACTTTCTCCATATAACTTTTCCCCGGTTTCACGTCAAAAGGAAATCCATTTAATTGCCTTCTCTTCAATTTCACAACGCGCGCAGGGTCAGGATGAGCATTCTCAATACGCTCCTCCAAAAGCAACTGATGCAACCTGCATTATTAGTAAGCAATTATATCAATAATTCTCACGCAAGAAATATGCAACTTAAAGCATACAAAAACACCACCAACAAAATTAGAAAATAAAAGTCTCACTTGGGATGTGACGTGGGTACAACTTCTGGGGTTTCTCCATTCCTCCAGCGTGATCCTTTCTTCTGCCTCATATTGAAGGACCAAATTAAAAATCATGGATACAAAGAAACAAGTATGACCTACTGAAAAGTGTCAAAGTAAACAAAAGCTCAAGCTACTTCAGTGGAAAAGTTAAGCCAAGATTAGCAGGCCAAACATTAATCTAATATAATAATGTGATTAAATTATTCTTTAAATTTTCTGCGCAAAATCTTATCACGAGGGTAGGTACTCAAAACGTCATAAACATGACAGCAATCTCCTAATTTATGGATGAAGCCTCGCATTAAACCACATTATTGTCTAATTCAAATATCAATAATTGGGGTGCTTCTAAGTACCATATGTCTAAAAGTATCCAAAACCTGGAGCACTTTAGTATTAATTCTTGAGATGCAAAAATGATCAACAATTTCAAGTAGCTAGGGCCTTCTAGCTAATCTTTCAGGCCTCACTTGAATTGAGAGAGATGAGAAAAGTTAAATATGAATAAACATCAATATATAACAAAATATAGCATGTCTGCAGCTAAGACCACCAAGAACTTTCTTGAATATAGGAGATCGTCAATGCATATACCTTTGTTTTTCGACTCTTTTTCTCCCTAGGAACTTCAACTGAAATTTCACCTACTGGTTCAATTTTAAAGAATGATGGATCAGTGTAACGCTTCAAACATGCCCCAGCACCAGCAACATCGAACCTGTCAGAATCCAGACATAGTTTTTCCTATAATCTATAACATATATGGTCATAAATGTTAATAACTCTGGTGAACTGAAAACAGATCTAAATATCATACTTGTCCAGAAGAAATAAGCGTGGTGGACCTCGGCACTCCTCATAAGAGTCCATCACAAAGCGAGGCAAATCACCACGAGTAATCACACTCTGATCCATGTGCAAATTAGGATGCCAATCAACCCCTGAAATAAAATCATGCTAAAAATCAGTTATTTTGAAGAAGAAAAAACTAACAGTATAAAAGGGAAAAACTATCAGATAAACAGTGCAAAAATATCATAATTATCAAGTTTTTGACCAAGCCAGTAATTTTTATACCAGTCTGAAGTTCCCCATCGTAAAGGAAACAAATTAAGAATACAAGAAATCTGTAAATTCAGGATGTTTTTTCAAATAAGTAAATATGCTTCATAACTGTCCAATTAACCAATCAAATTACTGATAACAGAAACCCAGAATGAAATACAATCGATTACGTAAAAGGCTTTATAACCTGCATTTGAGAAGAATGATGAATGATCTATCTTGGATAGAAACGCCCTCTCAATTGAAGGAACTTCTGCCTCAAGTTGCTGAACACGGGCCATTAGGCCATGGCCTCTGGCCGCAGTTGCCATTACCTCCTCATGCAAATCATGAAATATTTCAGCAGCAAACCTTTAACAACCATGAGAACAGCTATCAAACAAATCTCTTTTAACAGTATTTTAAAAGGAGAATGAAAGAGGATGAATTCTGTATGAATGTGAATATCCCCAATATCACAGAATTCTGAATACAAAATTCAGTGAGACAGAAAGATGAAGCGATTAAACATTCCCAAAAGCTTATTCAATTAAAAATTAGATTTCCACAATGATTCCATACACAAACTAACCCAATGGAACTTCACCCATAACCATAATGGTTACACAAGCTTAATCAACTACATACTAGCACCATATGGAAAGAATATCTAGCTAAATTGATTACATAAACCACGAATTTATAGAAAATCCTTATCATACTTAATTGAACAAAATGGATTTCAGTTAATTTTAGCAATATAAAGCCAGTTTGATTCCTAATTTTTGAAATTGAAAAAGAAAAGGTATGTAAAAAGAGAGTGGAAATTTTGAAAACCATTAAGCTTAAGA
This sequence comes from Erythroxylum coriaceum, assembly GCA_026874005.2. Lineage (NCBI taxonomy): Eukaryota > Viridiplantae > Streptophyta > Magnoliopsida > Malpighiales > Erythroxylaceae > Erythroxylum > Erythroxylum coriaceum. Next base: position 599,566 of record JANQAP020000118.1, read on the forward strand.
ATCGGAAACGAGTTGCTTATTCAAAGAGCAGCTGAAACTTCACTCCACACACACACTACAAAAGGACGATTATACCGAAGCTGCTAGAAAGAACAAAAGTCAATCAACTTCCGAACTCAATAGTCTCCAGACAGGAAGTACGAAATTAAATCATACTAGCAAAAAGAAAGAAGAAACTAACTCGGCGAGGTCACCGAGCTGCCGTAGAACTCCAACGAGGCCAGCCATGGCAACGCCCTCCAAAAGAGCTTCCGGATCATCTCTATCGGCGGCCCTATACAGCTCCGGATCGGCCAATCCGTACTCATTCCTTATCTGGCACCTCGTCAACGGCATTCTTCACAACTTTTTTCCCGTTCAAACATCAACTACGAACAAACAAGCCCTAATTGAGAGTGTTCCAGAGAAATGAATGTGCCTCTCTACCTACACAAGAGTCACACGTCGACGAAGAAGACAATACATGGAGGAACCGAGAGAGACACCCAACGAGCGAAACGTCAGTATCGTTTCTCGGTAGTCGTACTTTGCCGCTAATGTAGAGTAGTGGTATTTATTTGGGGGTCACGTTCGCTTTTCTAAGGTTGTGATCCGCTGTTTCGAGACCACGCCAGTTGCGTGGGAGTTGGCAATTAGCAGCTTAATTGACTTCTAAATCAAGCAATCTTGTTCCATAATTGTTGATGCTTGGACCGCTGAGAGTGAACCCTCACTCTAAGGTGGGACCCAAAGAAACAGACAATTTTGTCGTATTCCTAATGTAGTCGTCTCGTCGTGCTCTCCATGCACAAATACACATTTTACGTATTATTAATTATTATTTACATTAATCTGAACTACGTTCGGTATTAAACACCTTATTATTTAAAAATTTAAATAAATAATCTCTCTTTTTCAAGTGGATCCCACGAGGGGGAGCAAGTGGACGTCACACCGTTTCCAAAACTAAGATATTTTTTAAATATTTACTTAAATAAGTATTCACTAAGTAGCACAATTCTCTCGTGATAAAGATATTCTTAAAAGTTTGGTTCGAGCGCTAAGCGGCTCGGTTTCGTTTAAGCAAAATTTTGAGTTTGAGTTTTAGTGTATGCAGAAAATTTTTTTGGAAGACTCACCTATTACAATCAGGTGCATAACATGGGTCGGATCCGGATGTAATCGGAGTAAATAAATTCTTATGAACCGAGCGAGTCATCTAAAAAAAGATATTCTTAAATTAATTAATATTAAAAGGATACTAATTGAATCATATATTAGGGAAGGAAGTTGGTTATTGATTAGTTGGGGTGTAACCACTCAAAACCCTTACTAGTTATTCCCATGTACCTGATTCCTAATCCGTTTCTTGTTTTTTTCTTTTTTAGTCAAAAGGATTAAGAAAAAATTGTCTTGCCCAGGTTTTTGTCTTTAATAGATTCTGTGGACCTAATTTGCAGGAATCAAAACTTGGGAAGGATAAGGTACTGTGTCGTTTAGAAGTTTGAGTTTAAAATTAACTCTTAAACGGTTACAGTAGAGTAGCACGGCCTCCTCCATCTTTCACCAATGTCTTGAGTTCGAGTCTGAAGAACGGAGTCGTTTTAAAATTTGTGAGAGAGAGTTTTGTCGTCCAAAAGGGTCTTACCCGGCTCGATTCAAAATTAGTCAGTTGCTCATGTGATGTCAGATACCGGGTGGTTTAACCAAAAAAAAATTTAAACTTTTATATATTACTTAAACATAATATAATCTTACCTTTTAATATTTAAATAAATTTATCTAATTAGGATAACTCGATTATAAATCTTTTCATATTTTGAGGTCTTGTACATAAAACCTTTCAACAAGTCTCAGGGGTACTTGCACTTCACAACAATGTTTTAAAACTGGACTGAAAGTTAAATCGATGAGACAAAATGATAAATTTTAAAATGTTTAACAAGTATTAGACAATCATAAAACAGGCTAAAGATTGAATAAAATTAAGGAATTTGAAATATAATTGAAAGAGATTGTCCTTACTTATCGAAAAATTTAAAGTTTAATTAAAAAATATATCATTAAATGAAAAATTAATTGATTTATTTTAGTTTATAAGATCATCATCATCACCCAGTCTGAAATCCCGCAATGAAACGGGGTCTGGGGAGGTCCGATAGTACGCAGCCTTACCCCTACATAGTAGAGAGGCTGTTTCCGGTGGACCCA
>JANQAP020000118.1:1033805-1044675 GCA_026874005.2 Erythroxylum coriaceum
AATGGAGGCCACTAAAAGATGATGCATCAATTGTTTATTTGATCTTGTGGGTTGATGACGATCTGGAATAAGTTCCACCACTTTTCTGTGGTTTAATTAACTAAAAAATTATTAATTTTTAAAATTACTGAAAAATTGTACTATTTTTAATTGTTTTAAAAATGTATTCTCTTAGATTCAGTTAAAAAATAACGGTAAAATAAATATAATATGAACAAAATTGTGAGATAATTAAAATTTTGTTATCTTTAAAATTAAGAAATTATAATTTTAAAATTAAAATAACTTATTTTCTTATATTTTCATTAAAAAATAACAACGAAATACTGAATAAAAACTCATGAATCAATCTATTGACATTATGGCTCAACCCACTTGTTAAATTATACTAATCAGAATCGACTTAAATCAATAATTTAAGATATTTAAACTAAATTAGAGTCCATATCGAATTTTATTTATTCAAATTATATTTAAGGGTTGAATTTAATCACTATATTTAGAAGTGACAATTGAATCTAGAACCGACCTAAAGTTAATGGGCTAAGCCTAGCTTGATCGATCTTTAGATAAAGCTTGGGCTTGAGAGGCTTCAATCAAACTCTAACAGCCCAACTACTAACTTAAACGGTATTATTTTAGGTTAGTGGTTGGGCCATTCAAGTCCAATTGGAGCCTCACAAGCCTAAAATTCGATCAAATTAGATCTACCTTGTTGACTCGATGTTTTAAGAATTACGCAGAATAACGTTATTTTAGGCAATTTAATTGGACCGACCTAGTCTATTATTATTCTTTAACTATATTAACAATATTAGATTGTTCCATATGTATGTTGTTCATATCATACAAGTTTCACTCTTATTTCCTTAACAAATGTCTAATTGAAAGATCTTTTTAGGAAATTAAAAATTACAAAAGGGTTTCTTTATTTTTGAAAAATGAATTAAATCATCCCCTTATCTTTTACTTAATTGTTTAATTGGTCATGTGCGTTGATAGATGACAATCTAGAACAAGTCCACACCAACCCTTACCCAATCACTGCAGCTTATGTAATTGTGCTTGCCGGTTCCATGAATTCAACAAAGTTCGTGTAATTTCACCAGCCGGCCGCCGTTGAAACACACACATCCGCGTTTGTTGGAACAGTTGATATTGCCGCTGTTATGTTATTCAAACCCCAACAAAGTCGTTAAATCATGTTAAGAGTTGTACTTCCAACTAAATAAACTGTCAATCCCAATGAAATTACAGTCCCCTGAAGCAAAAAACCAAACCAAAGACGGTCACAAAAAAAAAAAAGAGGATAAAATAACACAGAGTTCTTCTTTTTTTCGAAGAATCTGATCAATAACAACATTTGACCAGAGACCAACTTGTCGTGTCCGAATCATTTTCTTCAAGAACTCCGTTCTTTCCAACCCGAGAATCCTCTGTTTTTCTTTCTATTGTGATTGGCTCTGTTTTTCTTTTTTGGGTTTCGTTTATCTTTCATGGCAGTGTCTCCAGAGATTTTCCCGCCAAGGAAACGGCGGCCGTCGGCTGCAGCATTCATCACTCCGAAGTTCTCCGACCGGAATCTCGTAAAGTCCCTTCTTGTTCTCTCCCAGGAAATATCCTGTCTCGACCCAATCCATTTCCTTCTAAAACAGAGCTCACTGTCGATCATACGCAAAACCAAGCTGCTTTCGATCTTGTTCGAGGAGCTCCTTCGAAACCCAGTACCGTACTTGTCGTCCGCTCTACTCTGCTTCGAGGAAATGTACATAGTTCTTCAGAGAATCAAAACGCTGATCGAGGACTGCTCTAATGGAAGCAAGATGTGGGCTTTGATCCAGAACGAATCGGTGGCCAACAGCTTCCACGAGATGACCGTCGACTTGTCAACCCTCCTGGACATTTTTCCAATCAAGGAGGTTAATTTGAACGATGATGTCGTAGAACTCGTCGTTCTGATCAAGAAGCACTGCACGAAAGCCATAGCCACCGTCGATCCCCGAGACGATTATCTAAGGCGTGAAGTGTTAATGATGCTGGATCGAATCAAGAGAGGAATCGTACCAGAGAACTCAACCCTACGGGGGATATTCACCGAACTGGGACTTCGAAATTCATCAAACTGTAAAGACGAGATCGAGAGTCTCGAAGAAGAAGTACAGAGCCAAATCGATCAGAAGTCAAAATCCGAACTTGTTGCCTTAATCGGACTCGTTCTCTACGCGAAATGTGTCCTTTACGGAGCGTCATCGCCGGGAGGAAAAGAGAACCGGCGGAGGAAAACTTCACCAGAGGCGAATACTCCGGTGGATTTCCGATGTCCGATAACGCTGGAGCTAATGCGGGACCCGGTTGTCGTGGCTACAGGACAGACATACGATCGAGAATCGATAAATCACTGGATTGAATCAGGACACAACACGTGTCCCAAGACAGCTCAGACACTGGCCCACATTAACCTCATCCCGAACCTAGCTCTGAAGAATCTAATAGCCATATGGTGCCGGGAGCACAAGATAACTTCAGACATAACGGAGGACGTTAACCCGGAAACGAACAACAAGACGGCGTTTGAAGCGACGAAGATGACGGTAACGTTTTTGGTCAATGAACTCTCCGTTTCTGAGTCAACCGAAGCCATTGACGCCGTCATTTACGAGCTTCGCTCTCTAGCCAAAACTAACCCCGATAGTCGAACCTGCATTGCCGAAGCCGGGGCCATACCAAATCTAGTCCGTCACTTAGGTTCAGAGTCCCCGAGCCTGCAAGTAAACGCCGTTACGACGATTCTAAACCTCTCCATTTTTGAAGCTAACAAAATGAGGATCATGGAAACTGACGGCGTTTTAAACGGTGTCATTGAGGTGTTACGTTCGGGTGCCACGTGGGAGGCAAAAGGCAACGCAGCCGCAACAATATTCAGCTTATGTGGATCACACGTTTACAGAAAGTGTTTGGGAAGGCAGACACGTGTCATAAGAGGATTGCTCGATTTGGCCACGTCACACGGGTCAATTAGCGCGAAACGGGACGCATTAGTGGCGATACTCATCTTGTGCGGGGATAGAGAAACGGTGGGTCGTCTGGTGGAAGGAGGGGTGGTGGAGACGGTTAACGACGTGATGAACACGCTCCCGGAGGAGGCAGTTGCGGTGCTCGAGGCTGTGGTGAAGAGAGGAGGGATAGTGGCGGTCGCCGCCGCGCACAATTCGGTTAAGAAACTGGGGGTGCTGTTGAGAGAGGGGTCGAACATAGCGAGGGAAAGCGCGACGGCGACATTATTGACAATTTGCCGAAAGGGTGGGTCGCAGATGGTGGCGGAGCTGGCGACGATGGCCGGGATAGAGAGGATGATATGGGAGCTAATGGGTTCAGGGACGGAGAGAGCGAGAAGAAAGGCGGCGACTTTGCTGAAAATGTTACGACGTTGGGCGGCTGGTTTAGACGGCGATTACATAAATGGATATACGAATACGAGTAATTCTGTAGCAACTGTAAGTAATTCGTCGAGGACGATCTTGTCAAGCTGAGACCCCTTTGGTTTTTCATCAAACTGTAAAGAAACTCACTCATAAACTTTGATCATTGCTTCATTAATCAATTAAAGACTCCATTTTTAGGTTCTGAAGACCTTTCTTCTTTCCGCTGCAATTTTGTATTCTTCTTCACAATTGGTCATTCTTTTTCTATTATTTACTCTGTGAAAGCCTAAGCTAGAGAGAATCTACCTTTTGGGTGTGTTGAGAGATCTAGGGATGACAAAATAGCTTATGTGGTTTGGTTAATTTTTCGAACTTTAATGCAAACTTGAGCTTAGATTCCACAGTTTGGGGGAATTATTTGGTCCCACAGCTAAAGCTGATGAGCCATAACACTACGCTACTCTGTTTTTGTCCTGTAACTAGAAAACTAAGGGATAAAAAGGATAATACGGTGGACTCTCTGTCTGCACTCTGTCTTCTTCTTGGAGTCTCTGTAGCTTCCTCTGTTTTTGTCTTTAGGAATAAAGATTGGAACTTTTAGGAAAGCAAGAAACTTGACGAAAAGGCATTTGTCGTATATATATATATATATATGTAATTAGTGCTCTTGACATTTTAAAACTTTTATTATATTCATATATTAACAATAAGTACATCAATCTTTTATTCCTAACCTTTAAACTTATTGTTTTCAATTGCTCTGTTTAGGTAATCAAAAACTACAACTTTGAAATGTTATATGGACATGGGGTTAGGTGCATTTAGGCTTGGTAATTCTGACTTAATTTAACTTATTCAAGTTTAGATTTAGAGGGTTGGTTTGGATGATTCGAACCGTTTGAATTATTTTACTGGAAACGAGTACCGGATCTCGGATTGAATTTAAGTCTTCTAGTTCTATCCGATCTATTACCGGCCTAAAGTTCCTAGGGGAAACACAAGTAAAGAGCACCTTGATATGGGGACCCAACTAGATTTGCATTTCCTAAAAAAACATAAACATGTCTGTCTTTTTTGTTTCTTTTGGTTCTCTGTAGCAGTTGGTCCAATTTCTTTTGGCCCACCTACGCATTTAGTGCTTTGTAATAAAGTCGATAGACTTGTTGTCTTTATCCACCACAACTTGCAGCAACAGATGTTTTCATGAAACAGGGGATTTCATAAAAGTGTTTTAAGTTGCAGAAGACCTTAAGCAAGCGGAGGAAGGTTGAGAGATAACTGAAAACTCTGTTTTTTTTCCCCATAACTTTTAAGATTAATATTGAGAACTGATTACAGAATCTAACCCGTATTAACTCACTTTTCAATGGAAAAGAAAAGCAGAGAGCAATGAATTGGTTAGGTGATTAGGTGTCATAACCATGACTTTTGTCATTTCTGAATCAGAGCATTTCCTCATTTTTTGTAGGCCCCGCATTTCCCTCAAATTCCAATCTCCTCTTTATTTAAATCTTCCAACACTCGATGATGTTTCAGCACCAAAGCTCGAGAACAAACATTCTTGTTTCTATATCATTGCAAAAACAGGGTACACAGGTTGGGAGAGACAACGAGGGGAAGATAGAGGAGAAAGGTAAGAGCTTTAATGGGTAACTACAAGTTTAAGTTATCAGATATTATGCCTAATGCTTGGTTTTACAAGATCAAGAACATGGGTAATGGTAGAACCAAAAAACGGAGCAGTACCAACAAGAAACAGCACAGTGCACAACCATTGAAGCCAAAGCAACCCCACCAATCATGTCCCAGAAAATCTTATTACTACACCAGAGAGCTTATCCCCACTGAACTCAAAAATGACGACCCAAAAGCCCCTGACCCACCAAGAAATTCTTCCAAAAGAAGAATCAAGCAACGATCTTTAAGGTCCCCAGACCTTGTCTCCTCCTCTGTTCCTGCAGGTTGTAGCTGTCGATCCAGTCTCTGTACTAAACCAGAGTGTCCCTCTCACAACTTTGCTGATAGCTATACGAGCCCTGAACTGTTGCATTCGTTTCCACCAGAATTCAGGAGTGACCATATTCTTACAACTAAGGACTCATCATTTCCTGGGCGCAGTTTCGAGTCCAATGTGGACGACGTTGTGATTGATGTCGATAAGAAGTCCCTGGAAAGCAGAAAATTCAGTAAGCAGTGTGCTCTGTTTGATAAAAAATCTGATCTTGATCTCCCACCAATCATTACCAAGCCCATTAAAATCGACGAAAAGGTTGAGAATATCGAAAGGAAGCACACCAAGCAAACCAACAACTGCAGAAGAAACTCATTTTCTGTAGAAGAAGAGAAAGTAAGTGTAAAGGAACAAAAAAAGAGACACTCAGGAGTTAAGATCAGAGTCAATTCTCCAAAGATTGGTAGCAGAAAAGTCCAGGGACGAAAGAGCTTGTCAATATCATCAAGAAGCTTGTCAGATAGTTTGGCGATTGTGAAGTCATCTAAAGATCCTCAGAGGGATTTTAGAGAATCAATGGTGGAGATGATTCTGGAGAACAACATCAAGGCATCAAAAGACTTGGAAGACCTTCTTGCCTGTTACCTTTCCTTGAATTCTGATGAATATCATGACCTCATCATCAAAGTTTTTAAGCAAATTTGGTTTGATCTTACTAATATCCATTCCAAGTGATGTATATATGTACAAACTGTAGCTATCAAGCACTTATTGCTTGATCATTTAGAGTCCAATTTAAGAAAAATTCTGATTAATAAACAAAATCTTTCATAAACTCCATATCCTTTTGATTCTGCGATGAGGTTAGGAGACTGTTTATGTTTATAATCACAGAGCAGCAGAAACTCTGAGTTCAATGCCAAATGTTTCTTCTTTTGCCATATTCAATCCAAACATGAGAATGAAGATGAAACCCAGAAGCCATTTTTCAACCCAATCCTCTGAATTGATTGCTGTTTACCCTTTCAAAAATAATTATCAGAACTCTGAAAAGCAGATATGACTTTTCAGAGTCAATTTCTACTGCTTTAACTTGTCCTTTTTTCACTTTAGAAGGTGCATTAATGGCTGCCACCGAACTATACACACTTTGGACTCCATACCATGTTAAAGATTTCAGCTTTTTCCTCCGAAAGAACATGCCCTTTAGGCCTTTAAGGACAAAGATTCAGTTTTTTTATATTTCTTACACATTAACACTATCTCTGGGCATTATATTCAGCTTTTTGTTCTTTTTTCAGTTTAAACCAACTTGGAGTGAGAGCTAGAGTATAGGATTTGCTAAAGAGAAACCAATAATTCAAAATCTGTAAAAAGTAGAATCAAAGTTTCAAATTTTCCTACACTTAGCTTGAAATCTGATCTGATCTCTCAGCAAAAGCTAAAGTTGCATAGGAGAATTCAAAAGCTGAGTTCAAATCCCTGGAAGGATTGAAACACCATGCCTACCCCAATCTAATCTTTTTAAATTTTAAAGAATGTTTAAAAAAATAGAGAATAAGTTAAACCAGTAAAATATACAATTTAAAGTTAAAAAAATTCAACCGCCGTGATTGAAGAAGACTATTCTTACTCAATAAAAAATATATAATTTAATTAAAAAATGTTAAACAAAATTTATTTATTTATTTATTTTAATTTATAAAAATTAGTTAATTTATAAAACTGATCGATTAATTAATAAATTAGTCAGTTTTTACTAATAAGGATTATTAAAGTAAATCAAACCAAATAATTAAAAATCAAACTGAAAAATTAATCAGTTCAAAATTTTACGATTAAACTAGCCGAATCGATTTACTTTTTTAATCATTGATTTAACCACTAAATTGAAAATTTGTAACATTTTTCAAAAAGTTTAAATAACTCTCTATAATTATATATTACATCATATTACTATTTAACATTTCAAGATCTACACCTTACTTTTCACAAAAGTTTTTAATAAATTCTTACTTTTTATTTATTATATTACTTTTACAATATATTTAGCTAATTATTATTTTAATAAAATTAGGATATAAAATAGTGCAAGAAATACGAAATTAAATATTTTTTAAAAAAGATATACTTTTTTGGTAAAAGACAGACTTTCTCTTTAAAAAACTTTTGAAAAACTTCCTAATCTCTAAAATTCTAAAAAAAAAAGTCTTTTAGTTTTTAATTCTTTAAAAAAATCTTTTAAACTTCGGATAAAAATAATAATAGACTATACAAGCCATGAATATTAAATTTATACACTTGGTGAAGCAGTAGAGTTTTAAGATCTACAAACGGGCTCGTTTGTGCTTTTAGCTCTACTACCCATATCTAGGTTTTGTGTGTAAAAAGGCTTTAGCTACGGTATCTTCACTACTGTCTAGTTGTCTAAACTTTTTTGCTATATATATTCTAACTATTGCTTTTAATTTGTTAATTCTTGCATGTCTTTTTCTTCCACCTGTTTGTTAGATTTGATTTGTACATGATTGCCCTGCCGTGTGCATCTGGTTGATCAATTGGGCATCTACTTGATCAGCTGATTGGACTTTTCTTCTTTTCTTATTATTATTCTTATTGTGCTGATTATTATTATTATTATTATTATTATTATTATTATTATTATTATTATTATTATTATTATTATTATTTCTTAATATTTGTATTCCTATTTGTCTTATTATTATTGTTAGTATTATTATTTTATCTTCTAAACTTGCATCACATACTTGAATTTTTTTTTAATTCTTCATGTCATATTTATCTATGGGTCTACCGGAAATAGCCTCTCTATTTTATAAGAGTAAAGTTGCATGCTATCAGACCTTCTCAAATCTCGCATTGATGCGGAATTCAACAAGGTGTGATGATGATGAAATATTATTTACATAATAATTCAACCCAACTCTTAAATTCGAATCGAGCTAATTAAATTTGATTAAAATTAATAATTTAGTATAATTATTAAGAGTCGATTTAAGTTAATATATTAGTGGCTTTTGATTAAACTATATCTGATATTTATACTATATATATTTTATAATTTTTTAAGCAAAGTCTATGATTTTTATTTTTAATAATATTTTTATTTTATTTTATCTCTTTTAATATTATATATTATTTATATGTTTATCTATTTTCGTAATATTTTATTTTTATTCAATTATTATTTATTATTTATTTTTCTATCTTTTCTAATTTTATGATTGTCTATTTATTTATGTTTTATTTGTATTCTTTTTTATTATTTGTATTTGTATTTGTATTTTTATTTTTCATTCATACATGTGGGTTAATTGAAAAGAACCTCTTTATTAGTTAGGAAAAAAGCTACGTACTAGACCCTGCATTTCAATAAGATTTATACTGAGTGTTGTTGTTGCTGTATTTTTTAAGCGAAGTCTAAGAAAAATGACTTTTTAAAAGAATTTTAAATGTTAGAGTTTTTTAAAAATTTAACAAAGTTTAATAGAAGTCTATGTCTTTTATATCAAGCAAGATACAAATGGCATAGCATGTGATTGGTATAAGTATGGGCAAAAAAGACAACAACTTTGACCACTCAACCGTTCTTATCCCATAAAAGAATACCTGAAAGAGACAGACAACTTGGTTTTTTCATTTCTAAGCATTAACTTGTGTATCATTCAATCTTATTCATTGTTTGATTTACCGAACTTATGGTTGGATTGGTCTGAATTTAACACCTAAATTGGCATAACATGTTCTGTTTTTCAGTTAAAAAATTGGTGATGTCACAGAATATTAATACTATCCAGTAGGTGACATAGGGAAGATCTCAAGTGGGACAAACACAGGTTCCTGTTTCTTTACCTAGCGTTGTCCATAATCCACAAATTCAACGGAGAATGATTTGTTTACTGCAAATCTGAGGAGTGTGTCGGCGAGGTGTAGGAGAAAAATTATTCGGGTTGAAGGTTCGAGTTGGGATTAAGAGTTGATTAAGCTTGGATTGGTTAACTCGAGGTTTTGAGTTTAAGTAAAACGATATTATTTTAGTCGAATGGTTTGAACAAAACATCATTTTTCTTAAAATTTAATAATACGACATCGTTTGACCCGTTGTCTTATATGCTTCGAGTCGAATCAGTTCGAATCTAAATTGCTAACTTTATCTTTTTCATGACTTAGATTGAGACTGTCTTTGCATAACTTACGAATTATTACATGCATTCTGACGATTTACTTCCGACATATAGATAGATGATATAAGCATACTTATGTTGAACTCCAACATTAGGAGCCCCCATTCCCGTACTTTCAGGATTGGTGGAGGATGTAAATCGCGAGATGTGCCTCATCTGACCAGAGACTTAGACTTACCCACTGATCTCACCATACAAGGGGCCCAAATCTTAAAGGTTGTCCCTAAAATTTGAACCCCTACCCTATAAGTTGCCAGCATAGCAGACACTATACCACTCAAATTTTTACCAGTTGAGCTATATCACAGAGGCATGATATAAGCATAGTTAATAAGTAGGAGAGGAAATTGAGAAAGAGACAAGGTGACCGGCAAGTCCCCGGAGATTCTGGCCTCCTGTTGTTGACATCGAACCAAGCTTCTGACATTAAATGCACAATTATTGCAATCTGAACATCAATTGTTGCACGTGCCTAACATCCTTTTGGAGCTTTAACTTCAGACGCGACCAGATCCAAGTCGTATTGATTTGACCTTGTCTTGCTTCATCTCCATTTCAAGATTCAGATCATAACGAAAACGTGAGTTTCTGTACCGTAAAAACTCTAATTTAGTGTTTTTTTTTTTAACATCAAAAGCAAATTTCGTTACTAAGCCAAATCGGCTTGAATTAAGTGACAAAGAACAGTAGGAAGAATATTCCCCTGCATAATACAACCAGTAGTAAAACGAGAATTCCGAGCTAGGAAATTGGCAATCTCATTTGCTGATCGTTTAACAAAACGAATAGAAACATTCGGCAAAGAAACAAGCAAGTTGCGACAATCTAAAATCACCCCACTCCACAAAGAAAACATTAAGATATCACTTCGAATTGCTTGCAAAACCCGAAAGCAATTTTTTTAGTGTTTTAATTCTTTGGTAAGGTATATATAAATCCAAAATTTTCTTTTTTATCAATTTAATTTCAAACTTTTAAAATATATATGTTTGGTATATTTATCATGTGAGTCTATAAAAAACGGCCTTTTTATTAAGTAAGAGTAAGACTGCGTACTATCGGATATTCTTAAACTTTATACTTTAACAAGACTTCAACTGAGTGTTGATAATAATTAACAACGAGTGATATATACTCTATGGTTCATTTTACTTTTATTTTTTATATTTTTTAGGAGGAATTAATTATTGTACAAATTAATTATAGTGATAAAAATAAGAAAAAATTTTAAAAATTTTCAAATTAATTAGATCGGATAATAATTTTGAAGATTATATTTTTTATTTCTTTTT
>JANQAP020000118.1:1046442-1057945 GCA_026874005.2 Erythroxylum coriaceum
TAAGAAAAAATTTTAAAAATTTTCAAATTAATTAGATCGGATAATAATTTTGAAGATTATATTTTTTATTTCTTTTTTTTAATTCTTTATATTAGTGCACGTGTGGAGACAAAAATCTAGCAAAGGAGCTAATTGGCAGATTCTCATGTGGGAACTGTCCATTTTCCCTCGTTCCAAACGCCAGAAAGACAAAAGTCTGAAGAAAAAGAACAGAACCATTATTGTTTTTTTCCTTCTGCCAATATTGCATGTATTCAATAATTAATTTTAATATTTTAAAAATTAAATAAAAAATTTATGGTACAAAATGCTTAAGTGTCATATCAAATCATTTGTTCCAGTTATTCTGTTCCATTAAATCTCATCCACATATTTATGTGAGATTCATCTAAACGTGTGAATAAAATTTAATAGAACATAATAAAAACACTGTAACCAAAACAAGAGATATTATCCTCTTAAATGTTGATTATCCTATCAAATTAAACAAAAATCTTTTGCTTGTTGAATCATTAGATTTTATAATTGGTTCTTCATTTCAGATCCTCTGTATCAGTTACTCTATTTCAACTCTATTTTATTAAACCCCATATAAATATATAGATAAGATTTAACATAACATGATAAAAATACCATAACCAATTCAGAAGATCATATCCCCAATTTTTGGTTTCTCAACTAACATTTTCTTCGTATATGACAAAAGAAAAGGGAAGATCAGATACTGAAGACTGCAGTTCAGGATAAGATTTGCAGTTCATTGCATTTATGCTACAGGTCTAAAGCTATCTTTAGCTACCTAACTTGTCCTTGATCACAGAAAGAGTTAAAAACTTCTCGTCAATGGAAGTCTTGGACCTTATTAGGAAATCATCTCTTAGGTTATTATGAAAAAATTATTGAAAGGATCGGTACCAACTTAATCCTGCATAGGGATGGACATGGGCCCGCTCGAGTCGACTCCTCCAACTTGCTCGAGCCCTACCCTCTCTGAAGTGATCCAACTCAGTTGATAAAAATAACGTCGTTTTGTTGAACGACTGAAACAAAAGCAGAGTGCCCATGTGCCATAAGAAAAGAAGCGGAAGCTAAAGCAGTATGATAACACTTCCTGCCAAAAGATCAAAAGCGAACTTCTTTCTATGGATTTGATGAATAACGTCTTTTGCAATTTAGCAAGAAGTATGAGAAGAGCAACATTTCTATACTTTCTGTTATTCTACAGACATCAAAACTTGGCCAACATCATAAACTCGACCATCCTATACAAAAAAACTCAGGTGTTGGAAACAACTATTGAACACTTAAGCAGGAAACTACGAGCAAAATGTACAAAACTGCACTAGAAAACCAAAACACAAATTCTAATGAACCCTACACAGAGAGCTTCCAGCTGGTCGACACAAAACCATACAGGTGGAAGTCTCTGCTTCAAGACTGATTATATAACATTTACTCTTCTGTAATTTCAAGTTTCTTAACCATACAAGGTGATAACTTTACATTGGGGTCGGATAAGGGAGGGAAATCATCTTCATCTTTCAGCTTGTAGGATCGTTCAGCAGTCCTAGATTTTCAAACCAATAGAAAACCAAGTAAGGCCCCACATAATAGCATTGACAAAAAAATATTACAATGCTTCATACCTGTGTTGATCCCTGGCCAAAACTGGCTTTGGCTGTTGCACAGTTGGGTGGATTAGAGAAGCAGTTTGAGCTGTTGAAGAACCTCTGTTAGGCAGTTTACTAGATTCTACAGAGGAAGATGCAAACGATTGATGCCCAATTAAACCCAATTCTACTGCTCTCTCTGACAGATGTAATGAACCAGTTGCATATGGTTTGGTCTCATGCAAGCCAGGGTAACGAACATCTGAAGTTCCAGACTTTCCACCACCTTGATTATGCAATTGTGACTGTGAAAGCTCACGGCTATTTCTTTCCTGTAAATTCGTCTGCTTGGCTGCTGCATTGCGAGCATTGTTACGAGGAGACCTTGGTGCCGAATTCCTTCCTCTCGGAATTGATGGCCTATCCTTGTAGTGATTCTGCAAAAATTTCAATTATCAGGACACTTTTAAGTTAGCCATGCCAACTGAACAACTGAATAACATAACTGCAGGAGACGAATATAGAGGGTAGAAAAGGGTGGGTCCATTTGTTGTTTCAAGTTTTACAACAAATTTAAATGTCTTTATATACAAAGTCTATGGGTAAGTTTACCATATTGGGAAAGTATGTCCCTGTTCCCCTTGGCTTTGGCACCTCTTCTATGCCAAATGCTGTACCATGTAGTACTGGAGAATTCATTTGATAGAATATCGGCCTTGGCATTACACCATTGACATTCACCTCAGGGATCAGATTCTGTCTAAACTGCACAGAACGTCTTATTACATCCCATGGATTCTTGCTCTGGTACTGTGTAAGCAAAGCAGGTGGCATCAAAGGAAGCTGCGCGTTACAGCCATGCTCGTACAACCACTGACCACCACGCAAATTATTTAGGTGACTCTCACAGTCCCCAGAGAGATCTGCCAAGTAATATAGGGCTTTGGAGCTTCCAGAAGTTCCAGATGCCCAAATGTTGGACTCATCAGGCTGAAGATCTTCAAAGGAACAAGGAGCCAGATTGGGGAACAAAGGACTATGGACGGACCCAACAGGCGACCCAGCTTCACAACTATTGTTTAAGTGGTTTTGATCCGGAGCATTGTATATTGCAGGGTTTCTCCCCTCACTAGGACCCGGCCCAATCCCAGAAGACACTATCTTTGTTACAATACCAGATCTGTCCGATTGTTTCTGTTCTGAATTTTCATTTTTCTCATCCTCCGTGCCTTTGAATGAAGAAGAGAAATAGAGATGAGGTGCATGGAACACTCTACCCTTAGGGGATATAATCTCTGCAGCAGCTGGAGCAGAAGACTTAAGAGCATCATTTGAAATTAGAGGACCTTGAGTCCTTGAAGTTGCAAGGTCTTTTGCATCATCCGAGAAGCGCTTTTCTGAAACAGCAAGTCCTTTTGCAGAATTTTGTGCACCAGCAGCAATTTTACTTGAACTCAACTCCCTCCCTGACAACTTAACATTAGTGTCAACATTTGAAAGCTTTTCGTCTTCTAATATAGCTTCTCCAGCTTTCCTACTTGAATAATTAGACTCTGATAATCTATGGTCTTCTTGACAAGGTACCCTACCTGAAGATGGCATTATGGGATAAAACCTATATTGTCCATCCAACACAATATGATCTTGAACATCTGGCCTCTGTCCACATCCATGCCTATCCAAAGTATTTGAAAAAAAATTACAGATTTCATCAGCGATGATTTGGTCTGGCTGACAAAGGATGCAACCAAGCTTTCGAGCTCCATAAGTGAACGCACTCCTTATGCGGTAGAAATTTCCTGAAAAATGAGATAGATTTTCTCAAGAATTAGACTTAGCTTCTGTTCAGTAACTTGATGCCATGAATGCCAACTTCATGGGTATAAACTGGAAAATTTCTCATAATATATGAAGACAAGAAGTAGATGCTATTGGGCTCCAAAATCTGTTATTGAATGGTCCAACCTTTACTCACGCTTCGGCCAAGGTTGTTATACTCTCTCAGTGGATCAATAATGTTAAGATGCTTCGGATAGAATGTTCGTGAACTTGTTTCAAGTCCCTTCACGGGAAGGGAGAACATCTCAACACAGTCCTTGAGAAAGTCATTACTGAACAAAAGATCATCACTATTGACAGGTTTCTCGACTGCAAATCGACAAAATTTTATAAGAATCTCAATAATGTAGCATGTCAAGATGTCCAGTGAGATCAAAAGGAAGAGTAAATATATTACCCAAAACTTCTGGGAGTGAGGATATCCGCACTGGTCCATTTAAACTTATGCAGTAGTTGTCCCAATCAAACTTGCTAAAATAGTCCAGAAATTTATATAGAACCTATAAAGAATAGCATGGCAAATGAATAGAGCCTACGAAGGCAAAACTACAGTACGTCAATGCAAATTCTTGCAGGACTCACAGCTAGAGGACCATTTAGCGTAGAGTGAAAGAGATGGAAAATGTAAAGAACCAATGTCTCCAATGCATAAGTAGATATCAGGCCATGATGAGCACCAAGAATACGACTTTCATAATAGCACCAGTCCTTAATCAGGATAATGCTGCGTTTGAAAAGATGATCTTTACCTATTAAACGATCAACCTGTACATGATCAGAAATAATCAGTACAAGGAACATATATTTTAAGCACAAAACAATCCTGCATTTGCAGAACAGAGATATGTAGAATGCTCCATTTTGATTACAATTTTAACATTTACAGACCCCCAAACTTACCCACACCCAAATGAAATGAATTCATACGTGTATGTGGATATATCTGTTTGCATATGCATATGCACTTGGTGAGCAGAAGGCAATGAAGAAAGGATTTGTATCCAATGTAGAAAGGGATGAGGGGAGGATAAGATGAAAAAGTAACTAGAATTAGAATAAAAGAGCATGTTAACATCCATTCTCTTATCAAATGTAACAACATTTAGGCTCCTTCTAAAGAAAGAAAGGAAAAGGAAAACAATGCCAACGTAAAGGACAATGAGAAAACATTTTAATCAGAGAGAGGCGAAAACTGGAATATATTATCTCAAGCAATTACAACTCTCAACTTTTTATAGCATAGCGAGTCATGTATGACTAAAATGTTTAAAGAATAATCCAAGAGGTGGATTGAATTGGTAGAGCTTATGACAGAAATAATTACGAATAATAAGGCATAGATTGTAATCCCGACAACTCATCAATAACTGAAATCCTAAGCATATAGATTTCTAAAGAACAGTCACCTGTTCAAGAAAGCATAAAGTCGAAAGTCCTCCTAACCGATTGAACGAGATATCTACTACAATGTTCTGTACCAGGCATTTTACAAGCTTAACCTGCATCAACAAAAAGAAGTTTAAATGTCTACATGCCAATTTTGTTAGACAAAGCATTTCATTTCATTGCAACTGAAACATAGAGAACCTTAAATGCATTTTGAATGTTGTACACAAATGAAGGACATTTATAACAGACCACTAAAACATAATTTCTGAAGAGTTCCTTTGCAACATGATAGGGTACAATCAAATCAAACACCTCAACAAAATGAAAGAAATAGCATATCCAAAAAGAACAAAGCTGCAAAAGATAGTTGCACATAATAGCTTTCCATCAACAAAAACACAAGAGCTGAAAAAGAAGTGGCCTGCCCCATTAACAACAAAAAGATTTAGAGTCATGTTAGCAAATAGATGCATCTTTAATTGAGTAACATTAGACACACCGATGCACATACAGTTTCACAAATATTTTTACTCTAGCATGGACAAGATGAAAACCTCTGCCCTGATTAATTGTACGTCCTTCACTACGAACTCAGAAGACCTGTTCGGATCTTCATATTCAAGAACAGAACAGATGTCATTAGCCAGTGCCTCCTCAAGATTGATACCACCAAATACCGTCAAATCAATATCTCCATCAGGAAGATATGTTTTTAGTGGAACAGACCCAAATGGAAATACCTGTAAATGTTACAAGTTAAAAGAGAACAAGATTGCAAATGTAGATTTCTGCTATTCATGTTTCCCTTCCAAGTTCCATGATTTGTCCCAGTTCATATTGGGGAAAACAAGCACAAATCTAAATATTAATTCAGAGAAACCAAGTGTAACACAAGAAACAAATTTAGAGAAAAAGTAGAATAAAAATGCAGACATATAGGTAGTTATATTACAAGCGCAGAAACACAACCAATGTAGAATAAAAAATCTTGTTGAATTAAGTCCTTTTCCTTCAAAGATACAACTATGCAATGTCACCCATGAAAAAAACACCTAAGTAGAGCATGGGTCAATTACAAGGCTTAATTAAATCATTTTAGTCCTGATGGTTATATTAGTTGTTATATTATTTCACTCTATGGGGGCTGAAACATCATTGCTATTACAAGAATAGTAAATGAGGTTTCTTAGACCGTCAATCATGTGGCGACCATTTATTAATTAAAAAGAAAGCTCATTGATCACCAAACACTTGGCAGAGTTGAGCACATCATTTACGTGCGTTGAAACCTATGTCTATGTGGCAACCTCTGCTACTCGAAAGGAAGTTTTATAAACAGAAATTGCGTGGCAAGCATCTGCAGTCAGAAAGAAAGGTCAATAAAGAACCAGTCACATAGCTATCATCTGCTCATTGACAGGAGCTTCAATCTTCCTTCAATCAGACGGCAATTAGCAGCCCTTTAAACAAGAGTTCAACGAAACACCAATCCTGAGACAATATCTGCATATCAGCAGTAGGTTCTTCAAATCATCAACAACGTGGCAATTCCCCACGCATTAAAAACAGCTCAAAAGGACATTCTGTTAAGAATCATTTAGAAGGCAGTCACATCTCAATAAAAGATCTTATTGACTGCCAGTCACATTCCATTAACAGATCTTATTGACTATCAGTCACGTGGTGATCATCAGTTCATAAAAAAGAAGTTATATGAACCACCAATCAGAGGACAGGCATCCCCTCACAGAAAGGAGTTTATATCAACCAACAATTATGTAGCAATGACTACTTCGTTAAAAACAGTCGCTATCAGCGAATGAGCCCAGGCAACCATTAACTCCAACAAAAGGAAGTAACTGGATGATCGGTAGTATTTCAACCATATGTTCATTGGAAACAACTTATATTGAGTGCGATCAGCTTCCCATCAAATGAAAGTTATGTAGAATCAACATTCACGTTTTAATTGTCCAATCCTCCGAATCCGATTCAACAGTGTGATAATTACGTGGCAATCATCCCTTTGAAAGAATGAAATGTCATTAAATGACATTGAAACTCCAAGCATAGCATGGGATAAACATCACAGAAAAGGACATCAATTTTCATAAATTCAGCTAATAATGATACATCTCTAAAAAAGCTAAGGTCATCTAATGGAAGCCAACAAAAAGATACAGTATAATGGTCAAATGAGAATAGCAGACAACTTTTCTGGTCTACCAAACTCCTAAGACAGAACCATTACTGCAAATACCCATGGCCTTAGACATATTACGAATCAAACTTCCTAGATGACGCCATAGCACACGTTGCGACGACACATAAAATCACATAGTATCCATAAAACTCAGCAGAGTATGCATATCCCAGATAAGCACGTAAACAGAACCAATTTCAGATGAACAGATTCACTTCTAAAAGCAAGTAACACTAACGCTGATGCAAAATAAAAAAGACACAAATTACTTATAACTACAACTGAATCAGCACAGTCGGTTACGTCCCAGTGCCAAAATGAGATACAGATAAAAGAATGTGTGAAGAGGAGATGCATGCAATCACCTCGCAACCAATAGAATTCTTAATTAGCCTTTTAACGTAATCGATAACCGCTTTTCTTCTCTCCTCTGAGACGAGAGTCGGCTGAACCTTTGCAATGATTTCTTCCGTCACAGCCTCGGCTTTCTGCCAGTACTCCGTTTGATTCGAAGAAAGTAACGATGATGACGACGACGATGACGGCTTCTCCTCCACGAAGGCGACGTTTGGTTCAGGCGACCAAGCTCGGAGATCGCCCATTTAGAGGCTTTTCGCCGAATAAACCCAGGCAAGAAAGAAAGGAAACAGAAAAGGAACTAACAAACAAAACTAAACAACTGAACGACGATGATAACTCCGGTACCGGTCAGAGGCAAACTCGGAGGACGAAAGCATAAAGCCAAAGCCTCCGATTCAGAGATAAACAGAATCTGAATCGATCGGAGAGTTAGAGAAAGAAATAAATAATGTTTTGGGGAGCTACAGAGGGGGGGTTTTGGTAAGTAAGAAGAGGACCACACAACGACAGAGCAATCAGAAGGAAACGACAGGTGGAAACTGTGGGCATTCAATTTCAAAAGGCACGAACCGGCCAAAAGTTTTCTTTGATAATTTTAAAATAAGGGCAAAAGAAAATTTCTTGTAAAATATAATTAATTTCCAAATTTTAAAATTATACATATTAATTTGTATTTTTAAAATTAAATAATTTTAAAGATTAACATTAAATATAATTAAATTTTATGGAAGTTTTATCTTTAGGTAAAAAGCTAACAATTAACTCTAATTCAAAAATTTTAGAATTTTTTAATCTTTAAAATAAAATTTTGAAAAATTCTTCATAATTTTTAATTTTTAAAAAATATATTTCAATTATAAAATAAAAATACGCAACATAAATATTATATATAAATCAATCAAATGCTTCTTATACGACTATCCAATTCAGCTCTTCAACTTAAATTAAACTAAATAAACAACATTTAAACTAATAATTTATTACTAGAGATGTCAAAAAGAGCTCGGCCAGGCCGGATTTTAGACCGGATTGATCGGGTTATAGGTGGGACGTGTTGTTTTGGAAGTTTTTCTTTAAGTAACCCGAGCCCAACCCAACCTAGCCTATTGACATCCCTATTTATTACAATTATCTTAAATTATTAATTTAAATCTAATTTAATTATTCAAATTAACTTTAAGAATTGAATTGAATTATCATATTAGTAAATATTTAATCAGCTCGTGTATTATCTCGAAATTTAAGAAAAAGAATTTTAAAAACTTCAAATTAAATAAAGTTTTTTAATTAAAAGCTTTTTTTAACTATAGAGGAAGATATTTTTATTTTACTCTTTTATCCTAAAAGTAATCATATCATGAACAAAATAAAATTAATTTTCTTTTATAATTTTTTAATGATTTAAATATTAATTTTATGTGTTTCCATGAACTCCAATCCCAAGCATTAAAAAGAAAAGAAAAAGGAAAGTCATTGGGATTGAGTAATAATAAGTAACAATAATAATAATAAAGTTATTGGGATTGAACAATAATTAATAATAGCAAGGGAAGAGGGAAGAGGGGTGAAAGCTCTTGATTCTTGTGATATGCCCTTATCCCAAGAAACTAATAAAAATATTTTAAAAATCCATGTTGGATGCTAATTTATTATTAAATCTCACATTAATTACCCCATTAAAGTATCCAAAAAATGATTTTTATTTTTCATATAAAATACAAAATTTTAATATTTTTTGAATATATATTAGATAAAATTATTAGATGTATATAATAATACATATTTTTATATGCAACAATTATTATATATTTTGGTTTATTACAGTGGAATTTGAACTTTTCTATTTTTTTTAGTATTTAACTTTTAAAAAGGTCATATATTCTTCAATTGATTTTTGTTTTACTTCTATCTTTGATATCATTTTCACTTATATTTCTAATAAGAAATAGTCTAATAAAATCATGAAATTTGGTTAAGCATTGCATGATACAAACCTTTCAGAGCAAGCCTTTGAGCGAAAAGTAAAGTTACTCTTTTGTGATCAAAAGATCACCAGTTCAAGCCATGAGAATAACTTCTTTATAAAATGAAAGATGAAAGGTTGCGTATAATTGATGATCATTTCCTAACCCTCTTGCAAAACAGGGAACCTTGTATACTGAAGTTTGCCTTTTTTGTTAAGTTTGTCTCTTATATAGATGATTTTGTGACTTTGATAATGACATTAATTTGGATCGTGTAATATATGGTACAATCGTGACAGGTGTTATATCACGTATCATTTATATTTTTTTATCACTAAATGATACAAAAAGATATAAGTGAAATAAACATCAAAATTTAAAAAAGAGGAGTATATGATAATTTTTATAAATTAAAGATCAAGGTAGAAAAAGAGTGCAAACCAAGAGAAGATAAGTGTATATATATATATAGAAACGGAGGAATCCGCAGTCGTTATCCTTTGAATGCGCACTAGGTAAATCTCCGCATTGACGCAATAACCTGCAACTCACGCCAACTGGATACTCCGTACTAAGCAAGTCATGTACGATAGATTCGATCGAGAGAGCGTAAGTAGGAGGATTTAAACATATGATCTTTTGACCTCATACCCTCTCACTCCACCAATGCGACCACCTCTTAGGGGGCAAAGATAAGTATATGTATTTAATAAAAAATCTTAATTTGTCCAATTTTTATTAAGCTTTTAACAAAAAAGACATTAAAAGGTACGAGTAAAATAAAAATCAAATTTTAAGAGGAAGTAAGTATTTTCTTATTATAAGAATTAATAATTAAAATTTTAGCTCAACATAAAATTTTTGGGCCTGTTGACCCGATTGAGTTTTTAGGCCGTCCGTCACATTACCACTTATAGCTTGCACTGAGTGGAGGCCCAAGAAGAGATAAAAGCTGGTTCGTTGGTCGGACTGAGACCTGAGGAAAACAAGGCGGGAGGGCTATGGAGGGAAGGAAAAAATAGAGGAGTTCGCAAGATTTCTGAAGTTTCAATGATTAACGTGCGTTTGGTAAGATTGTGTTTCATTGATGTGGCATTTTCTTTTAATACTGTTTTCTAAGGGAATACTGGAGATTAATGGGGGATTGCTATTGATTTTATGCGATGCAGATGTGCTCCGGGACTGACCTGTTTGGTGTCACTGCCAAAGTTGTTGATATGCTTCACTATTCTATGTAATGTAACTTCACTACTTCATTGTTTTCTACTTAATTTTTGAACTCGAAGACACATTATGTTCCTTGATTTCATCTGTTTTTTCAATGCTTTTCAGATTCACTGTTGTATACTCAATTACTCATGTATACTTAATCCCATGAAAAGAGATATACACTTCGTGCTATTGTAGTCTGTAAGATTCTGAATCCTTTTCTTTACAAATGTGATGCATTGACTATGTTTTCCCGGAATAGATATCGAGATCCATCCCAATCTTCACCGACATTTCTGGGATCCTCAGCATTGGCCTAAACATGTTCTTGGGAGATACACCTGGTTAGTATCCCTTTGTGTAGAATCAATCCTGTCTGCTTTATACTTCTGGTCTTTAGGATTTGCATAGTGTGGTCTTTCAATATTGTGGTTTAATGATCTCTAATTTGTACAACTTGAAGGAACAGAATCATTATTTTTGCTGCTTGGATAGAATATTAAATCTAAACTCTAAAACCTGAAATAAAATTAGTAGGTATAGAGCCTTTATATCAGATTCATTACCTTTTCCTTATTTGAAGAGTGTAATTGCATGCTGTACAGACCTTCCTTTGCCTTTTGTGCTGCTATCAAAAGCTTGCCGATGACATTGGATTCTATCCAAAATTGGTGACAGGTATCCAAACCATGCCTTAATGGCTTATGTGTTTTGGTTTAGGAAGATTGCAGACAGAAATTACTTTGCTTGTCTTTTTATGTGCATATGACAGGGAAGAGCAATCAGAGATTGATGTTAGTTCTGGATTTTACATGTTGTTTGGATCCACTAGTCATCTTTTCTCGATTCAAGGCAGGTCATGATTGTTATTGCAGTCCTTTGTACAAATAATTATTTTTGTAAATGGAAAACAAGGTTGTTGATGTCCT
>JANQAP020000118.1:1161655-1182335 GCA_026874005.2 Erythroxylum coriaceum
ATCCTACTAGCTTTATATAAACCTTATTTAAGTAGAGTGGTTTAGTCAAATATATTTTTTGATATAAAATTTGAAAATAAATATGAGTTTGATTAAAAATTAAAAAAAGACCTGGGTTGATCCAAAATTAATGACATACACCGAACATATTAATTTCAGATCGAGTCATGTTGAATGAAAATGTCATTTTTAATGTTGGACTCTTTAAAATGTTTCTAATCATTTGAAATTAAATTTTAAATCATAAATCAAATAAAAATTTCAAAATGATGCTAATAAAATTTTTAATTAAAAATTTCATAATGAATCATTTTTTAATTTAAAGTTTAATTAAAATAACAATAATATAATTTTGATTCGATTGAATTCAAATAATATAAAACATAATTAAGTCGAAATTAAAATAACTTCGTTTAATTTCATAAAATAATGTCATTTTAAAATTAAATCGATAATTTTAAAATTTTAATTAAATTAGGTTATAGTTTTTTTAAAATTTAAAATTAACTTAATACGATATACATTAAAGAATTAGAAGAATAAGTACGTTAAACGCTACATTAAAAGAGCTTCTTCTCTTTAGGGATGACAACTAGATCTGGAGTTCGGACCCAATATGAAGTAAACGAACCAAGTTCAGGTTAACAGGGTCTCAAGTCCACTTTTCCTACAAAATCGGCCATAACTTAAGCCCTAGCTCAATTTGAGACTCGACTTTTATATATAAAATGACATCGTTTTATTTCAGCATTTTAAATTGGAAAAAAATAGGACTAGCTGAGTGGGGTTCGGACTCAGGTTTGAACTCGGACTGAAGCTACCTCTGGCTCAGTCAGACTCAAGTTCGAACCTACTGCTTCAGATCCAACCCTCAGAAGCTAGGGTCAGGCCCAACCAAGTGCGATCCTACTTCTCTTATCCAACTACTACTACCCTCTTTAATTATTGAAGAATAGGAATCATAACAAATCATTTTTTAATTTTAGTTAAAATTACATAATCTAATTTTGATTCGATTGAATTCAAATAATATAAAACATAATTGAGTTGAAATTAAAATAATATCGTTTAATTTCATAAAATAATATCATTTTAAAAGTAAATTGATATTTTTAAAATTTTAATTAAATTAGACTATAGATTATTTTTAAAATTAAAATTAAAATTAACTGGATACGATTAACATTAAAGAATTAAAAGAAGAAGCACGTTAAACACTACATTAAAAGAGCTTCTTCTCTCTAGGGATGACAACTAGATTCGGATTCAACCTGAAGTAAACGGACCCAATCCAGGTTAACAGAGTCTCAAGTTCAATTTTCCTACAAAATCGCGATAGCTTAAGCCTCAGCTCAATTTGAGTCTCGACTTTTATATGTAAAATGACGTTATTTTGTTTCGACATTTTAAATTAGAAAAAAAATTAGTACTTGCCGAGTGGAGTTCGGACTCAAGCTTAGACTCGAACTGGAACTACCCCTAGCTCGGTCAGACTCAAGCTCAAACCTACTGCTTCAGATCCAGCCCTCAGAAGCTAGGGCCAGGCCCGACCCATCGCGATCCTACTTCTCTTATCCAGCTACTACTACCTACCCTCTTTATCTCTTCTCTCTCTATTTCTCGCTCAAAACGTTCCATTTCAGGGCATTTCAATGGCGGGAACGGGAAGTTCAACATTGGGTCTCTGTTCAACTCCGCGTTATCTGTCGTCATCGTTACCATTCTCAGTAAAACCTTCGTCTCTTTCAATGCGGAACTTCCCAAGATCAATTTGGCGTCCCACTTTTCCCAGTAACAATTCTTCCTTCAATTCATATCTGAATAAAGATTACGCAGTGTGGGTTATTGCTGATCGAATTCGTCTTACATGTAGAGATTTACGCTTTGTCTAGTAATGACATCAAGGTGGGTACCAACATTGAGGTCGATGGTGCTCCTTGGCGTGTTCTGGGTATACCCACCTCATTACTTACTCTTGTTCCTTTGCTCTTGCCCATCTTTTCTCTGTTACTTGACATTTGGGGTTTTTTTATATGTTCCTTATGACTGTTATTGGGTTCTTCGTAGAGTTTCTTCATGTCAAACCTGGTAAAGGGGCGGCTTTTGTTAGGACCAAACTACGGAATTATGTTACCGGAAACACTGTTGAGAAAACTTTTCGAGCTGGAACGTCGGTAATTTAATTATATATTCTCAATCCAATTCAATTTATATCTCATGCTCTGCTTCATTGCTTGCTTGGCGTAAAAATTTCCCCTTTTGGGTGTTTCACTGTGGTTTACGCACAATCTTTAGTTCAATCTTGGCATATCGATTGAATGCTAGTATTTTAACATATGACAGATGGTTTTGGCTATGTGACTTGTGTTTGTTTAATTTTTGCTGTACCTTTCTGCTGCCATTTCTTCAGCTTGATGAGGCAAATGTGTTCAAGGAAACAAAGCAGTTCACTTATAAGGACGGTGACCAATTTGTCTTCATGGACCTGGTATTGCTTGCTATTTGAAATATCCAAGTATAGTTAGCAATTACTTATCCATTTATGACAATATAGGCCTGTTTAACAAACTCGAGATCTTATTTGGTTCTATCGGAGCTAGCAAAAATGATAGTCGAATGGTTGTAGTTGGACTATGGTGTTATCTCCTATATCAAGTTTCTGTTATGTTGACTTGTTACAGAGTACGTTTGAGGAGAGTCGTCTCAATGCGTCAGATGTTGGAGATAAAACAAAGTGGCTGAAAGAGGGAATGGACTGCAATTTACTCTTTTGGAAAGGAAAAGTACTTTCCTACTCTTTTTTGCTTTGGCATATGTCCAATTATCATAGGCTAAAGGAAAAGGAAAAGAAGCATCATAATTTTAAGAAATTGTGTTGAAGAGAGTGATTTATGAGAAATCCATATTTTGTGGTCTCATGGGTTGCTTTTTGTGGAAGATCAGCCAATTGTGGATTACTCTTTTGATTGTAATGTTTGACTGATCCAAAATTACGAAACGCTGTGGAAAATGAGTATTTGTCTCTTCAATCCATTTCTGCCACTGACCGATCATTGATGTGGTTGCAGGTTATTGATTTTGAGCTTCCAATTACAGTAAAGCTAACTGTTGTTCAAGTTGATCCTGGCCTCAAGGGTGACACTGCTCAAGGTAATTGCATTTGTGTTCTTCACGGAAACACTAGAAATGAGTGTTTTTCAGGTTCAGATGCTCATTTGTGTTTTCCATTTAATCGTAAAGAAAGCAGGCCTCTATCGTTGTGTTAACTTTGCCCTGGATTTGTTAACATGCACTATAACATTAGAGAGATAGGTAATGCCGTTTCACTGCACCATGTGCATGGTCATAATCTAGGGGATGTCACATTTCATGTGCCAATCCAACTCTTAATGAACGCCATAATCTGCCAATCAAATTATGAAATAGGTCATTTCTTGTAACTATTTCCGAGTGATGAAGGAAAGTGGAAACTGTCAGCAGTCCACCCACTTGTGATGCTATCATATTGCATTTGTTGATATCTACGGGGTTGAGTCATCTCTGCTTTCAGTTAATCAGTTGTTTATGCACCTATTTTGTCATTAATTGTTGTCTTATGATTAGGATAAAATTTCATTTTGTAGGTGGATCAAAACCAGCAACTCTGGACACTGGTGCTGTTGTCAATGTCCCTCTGTTTGTTAACACAGGCGATGAGATATTAGTAGATACAAGAACTGGGGATTACATGAGCCGGGCTTAAGTTTTACTTTGTAGTTTACACACAACCGAGCTTAGAGTTAGACAACTTACGAACATGTACTTGCTTGAGAAATTTTACAGAAAGCAGCTTTCTTTTCACAAGAGAGAAGTGAACTTGCATCCAAGGCACCATTAACAAGAATAGGATCAACTGCGAAAGGTCAGCCCTCTGAATACTGCGTAATTTGAGATGTTCTTATGCATTTGGAATTGGATTGACATTCAAGTGCATCGATCAAGTGAAATTACTACGAATTCGAATGCCAATGGCTGTAAAGTTTAGAAATCTATCGCAAGTAGGAATTGCAGTAGTAGATATATTAAACTAAAGTGTCATTATCTGAGAAATGATACATCTACTCATTGCTGAAACTAGGTGGAGAGTATTGAAGTTAAGAGGAATTACTTCAATGTCAGTAATTTTCTATGTCAAGTGATGGATTGAATATGTGTTTTACGTCTAGGTATCATGATCAAATACTATATTATGCTCAAAGAGATGAACAATGTGACTAACTTTTCATATCGGATATTCTTTCTTGGGGCAAAAACTGAAACAACCAAGCGTAGAAATTAAGAAAAGCTTCAATCTTTATATGATATATGCATACATGTCTTCATGTTATATAGCTGAAATTAGTATAGGAAAGAAAGGTAAACCATTATGAATCAAATCCTAAGTGATCTGCTAAAAGCTTTCCAGGATTTAAGATCTCTGGGGTCTGGAGATTCCATTTTGGGTGCACTGTCCTTGTGCTTAGTGACCTTCCTCCCAAGAATGGGTCTGAACAACTTCTTCAGGATTTTCTGGAAACCCATTTTGCCATTTCGTCTTCCTTGTTTCACCTCTGGCTCTGGAGCTTGTCCAATCATTGGAACTTGGAATCGTGAACCAGTTACGTCTCCTGGCTCAGAGAGGCTCCGACCAAGAATGGCTTGGTTTAGTCTCACCTCAAAGGAAAGCCTCTCAAACTTGTCCAATAGTGTGCTTTGCTCGTCTCCAAATCTCTTGAGAACCACGCCTACTTCTTCATTCCTCACTTTGGTATTCATCGCCATGGAAACGAGCAGGTGATGTAGGTATCTGTATCTGCAAAGAAACTGAAAAGGGTTGGCTGTAATTTACAATTACCCAAGAGACTCTTTTATTATATAAGCTTCGAATAAAACTAGGAACATTCTTGTCTCCACCATCGTACCAATCTCCTACTACCAATATTATTGGATGTCACTATTTATGTCTGTGTACTTCCCAGTTTCCAGGGTAAGTGAGTCCCTAGATTCAACGGCATTGTTACTGTCAGACCATAAATCTAAGTCTTGCATTACTTGTCCTTTCTGAATACTGGTCGATACAATATTTATAAAATTATATTGCTGATTGGCTCAAATTTCTCTTTATTCTTTCTTGTAGGAAAGGAAATTGTATCTGATTCCTTTGTCATGGTTTCCTTTTGCTTTTACACAATCTTGTATTGTACTAAAGCGCCTTGCTTGCTAGTTTTCAGGCTTTCTTTTTGCTTTTTACTCCTTTTTCTTTTACCAAGACTTGATTGATTTTACACTTAAGAAAGGCCCAATAAACTATTTGGAGACTTTAAAAAACCCATAATTCGGATGATTCCGTGAGTGATGGTCCAATGCTTATGTTAGCAAACATTTATCAACTGACTATTGACTTCAATTATATTCAAGTTATATTGAGTTTAAATATTCAGAATTCCAATTTAATTAAAAGTGTTTTGATTCGTTAATTCTAAATCAAGTCCAAAATTAATTTTTCATAAATTGATTCCAAAAAATTTAGACAACCCAAGTTTAAATTCAATAAAATCCGAATAAATTAACCTGAATTTAGTCAAGATTTTGATATTTTCTCCATTTCACACCATCTTTAGTTGTTAATAATCAAAAAGACACTGGAAAACAAGGAACAACCACCTGTCCTGACTCCAAAATCTATGGAGAACAAAAAATAAGAAAGGGTACAGAGTTTGTTTCATTGGCTTCTTCTGATGGTGATAGGTTAGTTTTGCCATTTTTCACACAGCCTGAGCAGTGGAAAAGCTTGCCACTTGAAGCTGAAAATGATTGCCATGCACTGATTTTGCCAATCCAAGAAGAGCAGAAAGAGCTTTACAGCAACTTTAATGGGGTAGGTTGGCTCTATTATTACAGCACAAATCAGGGTCTGCTTTTAGTTGTACGTTAACATCTGATATAGGGAGATACATCTTTCACAATGTTTCATCGCATCACTTCCATTAACGTTGCTATTTGTTAAACAGATTACTAGGATACAAATAGTTGCAGACCCCCGCCATGAAACAATGAAACATGATTGATTGATTCAGTCTAGTATATAGACCATATTGGGCCGGTGATTAAGGAATCCGGTAATAGAAACAGGATCGAATCCAGAATAACATGAAAGGTAACAATACAATAGCTGCCAAGAAATTGAAAAGAACCAAACAAAATTCCATCTACTGTCTTTAGCCTACCGGAGGAAAGAATTTCTGTTCTTGAACTATGCAAGTTCAATTCATTCCAGATCCTCTGCAGGGCACTGGATAAGCTCCAAAATGTTCACCACTTCCTCCATGTCTGGCCGGTTAGATGGCACCTGAGAAGCACAAATTAGGCCGAGTTTTATTACTGGAATAGCTTCATCAGCAGGAAAGTTTCCGCGAAGCCTATGATCAACACATTCCTCCACTCTACCATCCTCCAATGCTCCTCTCACCAAGTCACAAAGCACCACTACATCATCCTCCATGTACTCAACTGGCCTTTTCCCGGTCACCACCTCCAAGACCAAGACCCCAAAACCATACACATCACATTTCTCTGTTATCTTCACAGTTTTACAAGCAAACTCAGGAGCCATGTAGCCAAGAGTGCTTTGGATTTTGCTGCTTAGGATGCAGTGGTCTAGCACTGGCAATAGTGTTGCTAAGCCAAAGTCGCCAACTTTTGGCTCACCAAAATCATCTATTAGAACATTTGTTGATTTCAGATTGTAGTGAATGATGTTCATATGATGCAGATAGGCCAAGCCTTTTGCCGTTCCTAGAATTACGTCGAATCTCTGTCGCCAGGAGAGACAGTTTGTGTTTGGTACATCATGCAGATGCTTGTACAAGCTCCCACTGGAAACGTATTCATAAATAAGTAACTGCAATGATGGAGTCCAGTAATAGCCTTCCAATGCCACGAGATTATTGTGCCTGACTTTCCCAAGTTTCTTCACTTCCCTCTCAAATTCTTCTTGGGATCTAATAAAGCTTAAAACTGTTAGTTTCTTTATAGCAACTGAACGCCCATCACGAAGTGTTGTTTGGTAAACAACTCCGAACCCACCACGGCCAATTTCAGAATCCTTGTTCAGAAGTGCATTTGTCCCAGCAACAAAATCAGCATCACCAGAAAACATGACAAGCTTGCCATACTTTGGATCATTAGAAGGGGAACAACTGAAATCCTCCCCACCTGACAGTGTGATTGCAGCAGGAGAATGTGACCTGGAAGACCTCCTAACATGGATGTTGAGGAGAGTAACAGCTATCACACCAACAGCAATAAATGAAGCTGCACCAATAGCTATAAGGACAGAGATGCTGAGAACAATTTTCCTATGATGCTGACTTAAAGAAGAGGTGTTGGAGGAATTGCGGGAGTTCGGATCAAGGAAAATGGGTTTCGGATGTGAGGAAGGGCATGAACGGTTGACAAGAGAACCGCATAAAGATGGATTGTCAGAGACAGATGAGGGGGAAATGGTGTTGAAAAAACCTCCAAGTGGTAGCTCACCTTGTAGGCTATTATGGGAGATGTTGAAACATTGCAGGTTTGAAAGATCTGTCAACTCCTTAGGTAAGCTACCAGATAGGTTATTGAAAGATAAGTCAACAAACTGGAGGTTTCTTAGATTCGCAATGGCTGCCGGAATAGGGCCAGTGAGATTGTTGTCAGATAAGATCCTGAAAGTTTCAAGTAGAGAACAAAGAGAAGTTTCTGTTAGAATTTGAAGCAAGGGTAAGGAAACAAGTAAAGCCACAGGATTATAACACAAGCATCTTCATGAAATGGCCTTATCAGGAAAAACATGAAACACTTGGAAGCAGCCAAGAAACAGAAATCTAGATCACAAATTCCAGGAAAGCTTGAACTCACAGAGATGTTAGAGACGAGCAGTTCTTTATTTCAGCTGGGATATTCCCAGTCAGTACATTCTTTTCCAGTCTCAGTTCCAAGAGTGAAGCTGCTGCTCCAATTTCAGAAGGAATGATTCCATTGAGCATATTATCGCTCAAGTCAAGGACTTGCATTGCTTCCAGTTCTCCTACGCTAGACGGGATAGAACCTGAGAGCTGGTTCTTGGATATATTCAAGAGCAACAAGCTGCTCAGAACCCCTACATTATATGGAATTTCACCAGAAAAAGCATTTGAAGAGAGATCCAAGACCTGAAGACCCTGAAGAGACTTTTCCAAGGATGTAACTAAAGGGTTTTTGATGCTTTCACTTAACTTGTTACCAGAAATTGACACACTTCTTACTCCCATCTTAAAAACCCAAGAAGGAAGATGACCAGACAAACAATTCTGACTAACATCTATACTTATAAGGTTGAGGCAATTTCCAATAGATTCAGGTAATCCACCATTAAGCTGGTTAATAGACAGATTTAGTTCCTTCAGTAAATATAGATTACCAACAGAATTTGGAATCCTACCAAAGAATCTGTTGCTAGAAAAGTCTAAAATCTCAAGATTCCTCAGTTCCCCAATCCAACCAGGAACTTCACCAGTGAATGAGTTTCCTCCTAATCTAAGAGAACTGCAACCTGTAAGATTCTGCAACGACTCTGAAAGGCCACCAAACAGAGAATTGTGGCTGAAATCAACTTGTTTCAGAGACAAACACCCTCCTATATCTGCTGGAAGCTGCCCAGAAAACCTGTTCTTTCGCAAGTTAATCGCTCTCAAATCATTCAAGTTGGCAATTCCTTCTGGAACAGCTCCTTCCAAGAAGTTGTCTGATAAATCAATATATTGAAGCTCTCTCAGAAGCCATAAACCAGATGGTAACTCCCCAGAAAGCTGATTAGATGAAAAATTAACAGATAACATTGTCAGGCACGAGCTCAAAGAATCAGGAATCTGGCCTGTGAGGTTATTCCTAGCAAACGAAACATATCTCAGTGACCCACATTGCTGGAAAAAATCAGCAGGGATTGTCCCTGAGAGATTATTGTCGCTCAAGTCAACAACTTGTAAACCCCCAAAATTAACAAGACCCGACTTTATGGTCCCAGTGAAGTTGTTACTCGACAAGGACAGAACTTGAAGATACTGCAACCTCAAGATTCCACGACCGATGTGCCCAGAAAGTGAGAAGCCGTCAAGAATCAGCTTGGTGACCCTATGAGATACTGGGTCGCATGTGACACCGACCCAATAGCAGGGGGTGTCATCTTCTTCGCACCATGATTTCAGATTAGAGTAAGGGTCTCGAAGACCAGCCTTGAAGACGATCAAACCAAGGACATCATCGTTGAACATCGGGTCCAAGGACTGTACTAAAACTGAAGCCGAAACAAGAAGACAGAGTTTGAACAGCATCTTCAAGCTCACTACTACAGTATTTCATTAAAGATGGAATCTTTCAAGAATGTTATTCCATGGAAGTATTCGAACTAGCAGTTCTACAAGTTGTAATACAAAAAGTCATCGAAATGGAGAACAGGAATACCGCGTGTAGGGTCCGAAGGACAGAGAATAGCACAAAAGAATGGAAGCTTCACATGAAAAATATGAATGGAGGTTACAACCAAGAACAGAGAATGTTTTTGTAGGAAAGTATAAGGATACAAATTTTAGCGGCAGGAGGTAATATAGAAGAAAAAGAAAAGCACTAAACACTGAAGAAACGCAAAGGCTCTGTTTTTGATCCAGTAAACAGCCAAAGAAAATGACCAGACAAGTCAGTGTAAGAACTAGAAAGAGACAAACAAACAAAGGTGAAACGAAAGATTAAGAAAACGATGAAACAGAAACAGACGAAAAGTTTGAACTTGGAGAAAAGCTGAGACAAAGTATTTGAGAAAAGAGAAAGAATGAACGACTTGTTGGGGACTGGGAGTAGAGCAGACTTCAAAAACAGAGTGTTCCTGAATAACGTGGCAAGTTCACCGGAAAAAGCAGCGACAGGGGCCGGAGAGAGGAGTGATGAGCTATATATATGCGAAGAACTCGAAGAAAAGGAAAGCAAATTGGGGTCAGAGGATAGAGATGAGAACGAAGAAATAAAAGATTGGAACTTTTGAAATGAATTGCTTCTTGAAACGGAGCATTACAGAGAGGCTCGCTTTCTTCGGTCAAAAGAGACTATTATGTGTAACTCTGCCTAGCATTTTCTTCTCTTTTCTTTTCCAACTCCTAAACCTCATAGTTTGTTTATTTTCCTTCTCTGTTTTCCACCCGGTATGACTTATTGTATGCTCTATTTTTCCAGATAAAGACAAGGACTTCCGTTTTCATTACCGTAATCTGATGAATGGAATCATCTCCATTGCTTCTCAAATTAGTGTAGATTAGGAGATTGATTTGATTCTTGCATAAGCTAATGCTGAAATGGAGGGAGGGGCATGAAGTTTTAGTTAGATGAAAACTACGTAGGTGTTTAAATGACAATATGTTACGGTTAAACATGCATCATCAAGCCGATAGACCATATCTAAATGGTCCCCAGAATCATTATCTTATATGAAAATAACAAGAGGCCAAGATTTGGAGAAGTTGGGTGATGATTAATGTTATAAATTAAGTTCGAATCAAACTGGGATATTTTACCTGAATCGAGATGTAGATTTATAAATGTAACAGACAGTAAAAGGACAAACAGTCACTTCACTTGGTTCATAACCTTGTTTCACTCTCACACACACACATTTATATATATATATATAGACACACACATATGTTCTTGGAGACCAAAACCTGTAAGAAGTCCGTAAAGTACAAATTAAGGTAAGGGCAAGAGGGCAAATCGTAGTTTTGTAGTTTTCGATATGATTCAAGAGTGTTGTCAACTCTAGGTGGAATGTGGCCAAAATTCCTCTGTTTTTCTTTGAAAAATTCTCTGTTTTGTTCTTATCAAATGCACATTAGGCCAAAATTCCACCAACTCCCTGTTGTGTAGTAAGCTTTATTTACTATTTTACTTGCGGACTTAGGAGGCCTAGCTTGTTGTTAAGTTATTATATTAACATTTTCTTGCATGCAGAACTTAGAAAAGAACATGGAGTTCAAAGAATGAGAGATCTGTTTTTGTTAAAAAGGTTTTGCAGTTTGATCTCTCTGTTCGAAATGTTAATTTTTATGGTATGTTTTGTGGCGATTCTCGGCGTAATTGGCGGGATATAAGCCCTTCCATGTCCACACTGCTCTTTGGATTTCTGACAATTGACTTCTTTGGTTCAAGGGCAACATTCAATACCATATCTAGCAAAACAGAGCAGTTTCTGGGTTACTTCACCTCCTAATCTCTTTAAGAGTTTCCAAGCCTGCTTATACTATCCTCCTCGCAGTGCCGGGCTAGACCCAAAACCGAACC
This sequence comes from Erythroxylum coriaceum, assembly GCA_026874005.2. Lineage (NCBI taxonomy): Eukaryota > Viridiplantae > Streptophyta > Magnoliopsida > Malpighiales > Erythroxylaceae > Erythroxylum > Erythroxylum coriaceum. Next base: position 1,173,017 of record JANQAP020000118.1, read on the forward strand.
TAAAAAGGATTCTAAATCCGACCACGAATACCTGAGTTTAAACTTTGAAGCCATCAAATATAACTTGCTTCGTTAACTGTGACCCTACTCCTGCCAATTTCTCATCATTGAACAGACTCGAAAAAATTTCATTCTCAGACTTGAAACCGAGCTCGGCCAGATCAGACCCAAGCTTTCCAGGAATCATTATCAAAAAGGTTTCATTTCAAGCACCAGAGAGAGTTTTTTCAAAGGGTGAGATATTATGTATTGCTTGTTGATGCTTGGAAAGTAGTAGTATTAAGCTAAGCCTTCTCATCAGAATAATGTCTGGAAAATGTAGCACTGAGCAGTGATGGAAGTTCAAGATGCAGAACTTATGAATACCAAATCATGCAGAATAGAGCAATTTATCGAATCTAACCAAATGATTCAAAGTAGAACAAGAAAGTTTCATAATTCGATAGTCAACGCACCGAAAAACACCATCTTTCTATAGCTTAACTAATTTGATCGTCGTAAACCAATCGCCTAAAAATGACCCCACACTTAATTCTGCAAGTCTAATGATGGGATCCTTAAAACACAGACTCAGATATCAGTCTCAGCCCACTGCACTAGATCTAGCTCTAGATGTTTGAGCTCATACCTAAACACGGCGAATCTATATACTAGTAAATCATACATCACCACGCAACCACTCAACAGCTCCTAGCCTGAAAGTCCCTTTCTTTTTAGCTGAATATCAGGAAGAAAACAAGTAAATATAACCAACTTAACTACGCAGCAATTCAAATATCAGAAGAACAGATCACGGAGAAGGAAATTCTAACTATTGATTTGTATCATCCACATGAACTTCAGGCACTGTTGTTTACAAAATATGTACTTTCTAAATACAAAAGAGTGAGACTAAGTGTAAGAAAGCGGAAAATGCATCAATTAAAGGGTATGCAAATACGACTTTGTACTATTCATTCGGGTCCTCACACGTCTACGCGTGAAGGATGATGCACTGGTATCTCTCCTTGGCTATCCAATGGCATGTACTGTGCCATAATAGCTCTTATCTCCGAATCCATGTATCTCTGCAAATTGATGTATAACACAAGGTCAGATGCATAGTTGTTGACATATTAAGTACATGGCAACAAATCACATAAAACAACTCAGTCCGCCGGAATTGTTTTTTCTCTATTAGCATAATCAGCACAAAGGCTTCAATTTCCAAAATATAAAAGCTAATTGGTAATCTGACTACATACCCGGATTCTATACTTGTACACTGCATATCCAGCAACTCCAGCAGCGGCTAAACTAAGAATTATCACCCACACAAAGCTCCAGCTAACCTCTGTGGTAGATTCTTTACCTGAATCATGAAAATTGGTACTTAAGCTCTACCGAAAAAATAATGAGCAAGTATTGTTAAATATGATGGAAGGCTGTAAAAGACAACCAACTAATAATATACTCATTGAACTTTCTGACAATTAAGTTCTACTGATTGAAAATTATACATTCTGCATTTATTATTATTCGTGAGGAGCGTATTAGATGAAGAGAAGATTCTAACGAGCTCATATAGACATAAAAAATTCCAAATGTCAACCAAAGTATATCAATCACAAAACATCAAATTTAAATAACTGGCATTTAGGTTGAACTGTAGAGAAACACGATAAGAAATGAAGATTAAAACTAAAAACACGTAGCTCATGAGGGAGCAAGGCTCATGTTACCGTGATGATTATCAATTTTGATGATAGTGACAAGTTTGTATTATTGAAAGTAACAAATGGGTATACTTACTTATGCATGTATCGTGTTCTCGCATGTATAACAAACCACCACCACAGCTGCACTCATAACTACCCCATGTGTTCTTGCATTTGCATCGAGGACATTGGCAGGCCTCTTTCTCTTTGCACTCATCCACATCTGGAACACAATCAAGATTAATAAATTTTGTAGCAAATTAATCTGTTTTTTGACAAGTAAACTTCTTACATCTGGGACAATGCTACAAATGATTTTTCTTTACACTCATCTAAGCGTAACAAAAAGATGTTTACTTCTTTGAAAGATTAAGCCATATCCTATATGGCTTAAGACTGAAATTTTATAATGCATGAGATGAACTTCATCAAGAATAAAGTTCTTGATAAAGCAGCTGGCAGATTGAATTGACTAAAAATAAGCATACGTTGCATTTTGAATTAATACACGAGATGCCACAACACTTTCCATAATCCTTCAACAAGACTCTCATTACTGTTTGGTCTTTACGGTCAAAATTATTGAGGTGAACAGATTCTATATTGGTTCAGGAAAAAGTGGTAGACAGTAACAGAACTAAAACGAAGAAAACTTGAATAAGGAATCAAGAGGTGCAAGCCAGGTGAACTGATTCATTGTCCATTATCTGTAGCAGAATGGCAGGAGATCAAATGATTAATCAAGGGTAGAAATGAGTACCCTCGCATGTGTTGACTCCATCACCCTTAAATCCTGGAGGACATTTGCAACTTTGTGGACTATCATCCTAGAAAATTGTTCGAAAACGTAGCATAAAAATCATTAGAATAGGTAACTACAGGAAAATGATTGAAGGAACGAAAATAGAAGTAAAGAAGCTCATTATATTTAAAGCTGGAATACTTACAATGCAAGCAGAGAAAGTTTTACCATCTTGGGTTGCTTTCCAACATCCCCCATTACTAATTTCACAACGTAAAGCACCTGAAGCTGATTGGGGAGCAGGAAGGAGTGTGAATACAAGCAGAAAATGGTTGTGTGATTTCAAAATAAAAAAGAATGGCTGTAAAACTCTAAGGATCCCTATATCCAGTGGAGCTACGCAAGTTTATAGAAATTCTTGTCCCTTATATTTTCTTTTGAAAAAAAGAAAGTAATGTTAAAACTTAAGATGACATATCCGGAACTGTTAGCAAATGCTTCAAAATTGTTACTTAGTTGTTAGTGGGTTTCGTGGGTTCTGTAACTTCGTAGTCAAATAGCATGTTTACTTTGTTGATATTTTCTAGTTGCTACTGGAGGATTAAGTGGGCGGTTTACCCACTACCTAGTTAGTTGCTTGGTTTTAGCTTAGTGGGTTTCCTTTGAGTCTATTTATGTTGCTAAACTCGTGTTATTTTATGCGAAAGGCAAAAAGTTTGGGCAGTATCTTTAATTACTCCTCTGCTTCATTTATCTTTTTTTTTTCCCAACACGGTATCAGAGCTCCAATTATTCTTGGGCTTGTGAGGATTTAGTTAGCAACATGGCATCAAACAATTTCTCTATTCCAATTCCTATTTTCAATGGAGAAAATTATCACACTTGAGCTATCAAAATGAAGTCCTATTTGCAAGTTGTTAGTTTATGGGAGGTCATTGAAAGTGAGTTTAAGCCTAAACCTCTTCCACAAAATCCAACCCTAAACTAAATCAAGAAGAATGATGAAGGGCGAAGAACCAAAAGCTCTATCTTGCCTTCATTCGACCATGACGGAAGGAATTTTCAGGAGTATAATGGCATGTGAATCTCCTAAAGAAGCATGGGAGAAACTAAAAGAAGAATTTGAGGGCAACACTCAAACTAAGATGATGCAAATTTTGATTCTCAAGTGGGAATTTGAGATGTCAAAAATGAAGAATTCTAAAGGTGTCAAGGAATATAGGAGCAAACTTATATCCATTGTCAATCAAATCAAGTTACTTAGTGAAGAATTTCCTACTCAAAGGGATGTCGACAAGCTTCTTGTGATACTTCCCGAAAGGTACAAGTCAAAAATTTCATCTCTTGAAGTTACTAAAGTTCTATCAAATATAACCTTTGCAGGGTTACTAAACACTCTTCAAGTTATGGACCAAAAAAGAATAATGAGGGATGGAGAAAATGGTAATAAGGTCGAAGAAGCACACATGGTCAAGAGTTCCTCTTCAAAGGGTAAAAGTAAAATTCTCCAATGTACAAATTATAAGAAGCCCGGCCATTTACAAAAAAAATGCAGTACTTCAAGTGCAAGAGGTTTGGGCATTTACAAAAAAACTGTAGATTTCAAAATGAAGAAACAAAAATGGCACAAGAAGAAACTCTTTTTTAAAATTGTTGGTGAGAAGTGCACTATGGAGAGATGTGCTCCAATATCTATAAGTTGATGATAATGTGCATTAACAAATTTGAAGAAGGTGATGACAAGTGCATATATTAGGAAAGAAGTGCTCCATCCATGAAATTTTGAAGCAAGGGGGAGTGTTAGCAAATGCTTCAAAATTGTTACTTAGTTGTTAGTGGGTTTCGTGCATTCGGTAACTTCTTAGTCAAATACATGTTTATTTTGTTGATATTATCTAGTTGTTAGTGGAGGATTACGCGAGCTGTTTACCCATTACCTAGTTAGTTGCTTGGTTTTAGCTTAGTGGGTTTACTTTGAGTCTATTTATGTAGCTAAACTCTTGTGTTATTTTATGTGAAAGGCAACAAGTTTGAGTAGTATCTTTAATTACTCCTCTGATTTATTTTTCTTTTTTTTCCCAACAGGAACAATCAGCTCGACATCCCTTAACATAGAAAATACTAGTGGCTAAAATCTCAACAGAATAACATATCAAAGCAGCTAAAATTGAGTCATAGAATAATTAAAACCCATAGCTTACCCAATTTCATTAGAAGCCAAACAGAACAAAAAAAAAGCAAAAATCAATTGTCTTATGTCCTTGAAAAATTTTAGTGAAAAAAACAGTGAATCAGAATTTGAACAGAGAAAGAAAAAATTCACCTTCACAATGAGTATAACCATCCCCAGAAAATCTCACACCTTGTACCACTGGACATTCACACACTCTACCACGAAAAGTATCCTATGGAGTTCAAGTCCAGAAAGTATTTTGCAGTTAGTATTGGCAGATATCCAACAAATATAGTCACTGAAAATGGTTGAAATCATGTCAATACCTTGCATGCAGTAAGGTTAGCAGCTTTGTCCTGCCAGCACCCTCCATTGTTTTCTAAACATTCATTGGTTTCTATATCTGTAGAAATATCAAGTTAACAATGGTCAACATATCAAAGAAAAATTTTGTTCAGTAAAATGGTACTAAATCATTCGTAGAGACTATGACAATACAACTAATGCTATTAAGTTTACACCCATGTTTCTGTGCAGTACACATTTGCACATTTAGATGCTACTACTTTATTATCAAGAGGGTTAGCCGCTAAAGGTATCTATCCAGCAGTGGATCCTTTAGGATCTCCTGTTCTTCCATCAAATATTCTACTTTTTCCCAGATACTTGGGTTCAAATATCCATGGATTTGCTGTTTGCTTACTGGCTTCATATAATTCAGAAAACACTAGTTTTCTCGAAGCTTCTTGTTCATATCTCTCATCAAAAGGTGCTATTCAAATAAGTGTTCATTCTCTTTCTGTTGAAAGAAGAAATATTTCTCGTCCTTCATTAAATAATGATCAAGTTAAACACAAATTCTTTAGTTCAGATCTTCCGGGTAACGAATCCGGGTAATAAATAAGAGAAGACACAGGTAATAAATAAGAGAATACTAAAGATTCGAGCCATAACATTCTTTTTTTTTATATTTTATATATTAAAATTCAATATTTTTTTATAATCACTGTTTAAAGTCAAAACTGTAAGAAAATTAACAAAGATTAATTCTATTGAGAATAAGAATTCAAAGATCATAACCTTCAGTTAGACATATGGCTGGTTCTGTTGTCTCCTGGAAGCCTGCACATATAGCCTTAAGAACTGCTCCTTTGTCCAACTTACCTAAAAATAGTATAAGTAGATGGTCAGAAATCAAGAATAAGTTAATGAGGTAGTTAAAAGGAGCTGTAATATACCCATTGCACACCTCTATACTGTCTATTGTTTATTACAAGGGTTGGCAGGATAGTCACATCGCCTCGAGCATCATGTCCAATCTGAAGTAGAAAAATATCCAGATGATAGAGCTTGATGACAAAGAAACGTTGCAATGCAAATTATTTGTTTTCTATGAACACACCTGTGCCTCCTGCTCAGCTTTAAGAACAGCATTTTCCACATCTGCCTCAGGATCTCCTATGCATTCATCTACCTTCTTGAGATCAATACCTAGCACAAGAGGCAGAATTAAGAAAAAAGTTGTTAAAAACTTTGCCCCTATCTGCTGATACTATGCAAAGAAGATGATGAATATTCACAGATTTATGGAAGACTGACAAACAGTTAAGCTAACTACCAGAACACAAAAGCAAGAAAACATAACTTTGATTTTCTTCCAATAGAAAATGGATGCACAAGTTGGCATACCAAATAACAAATAGAATAAAGAACCCAATGACCTACCAAGAGACTTAATAACTTCATTTGCGCACTCCTTGTTATATTTGTTATCCTTCATTGGGCAACGAATTGAGAAGTCAGTTACATAGTCCCACCAAAGCCATGGTTTTTGACTTTCATTGGCTACTTTGAAAACACAAACTTGACGAAGATTCTGAATCACAACATCTTTTCCATCATACCCTCTACTAAAGTCTTGCTCAGGATCCGGAGCACAGTATCTTCCATGGTTGATGCATTGAGATTTGCACTGCTTGCTCAGAATGAAGGCTTCAGGGCAATACCATGTTATGTAGTGTGGTGTGAATTGAGTGTAACCCTTCTGCTCAAGTATCTGAGCTGCACCTTTGAAGTTCTTGACAAACTCAATCTGGCTGTCACACTTTTGCCCACACTCGTCGTTGCTATTTGTCCAAAACTCATACTCAACCCGCTCATCAGGATGTGGAAGAGCCTCTGTCCAATCAAGATTCATGTTAACCATATCTCCACCAGATAAAGCTTTCTTGATATTATCCCCCAAAGACTTGCCGATGAGAGCAGAAGGGATAGTGATGTTCTGTAAATACTCAGCATCTGCATGTTCTTCTCCAGGGGAGTCCATAGTTATCAGTGGTTCGGTTTTGTCATCAGCAACAAGAATAGCGGCAGCTCCACCATTTTGTGCATTCCATGCCTTCAAGGTAAAGTAACAGTCTGCACGGACAAGAATCTTTAAGATGAGAAGCACCAGTTGAAAATTTGAGAAAGAAACAACAATAAGAACACGCCCTGTTCATCTTGATTCGAAATCCCTCTATCAGAAATGAGAAGGGAATGGAAAATAAATAACAAAATATCGAAAAAGTTGCAGCCTCGCATTAAATGAACGTTAGGGTTTACGCAACTACTATCAGATCAAATTAAAGAACAATAATTATCCCAATCATTAGCGCTAAATCAACTTCAATGCAAAAGCCTGTTTTGAGCATTCATATTCAAGAAAAACACATAGATCAAGAACTTCGAAACTGGAAACTTGAGGATGTTAAATAAATAAGCGCTCAACACAGATTCACAAATAACATTTAGCAACAATTAAAAACGTTGCCATATGTAGCAAAATTTCCCAAAATATCAAGTCTCTAACTTTATTCTTCTGGACAAATCACATTGAAAGTTACGAAACTTCGCATCTAACCAATAAAGATTCAAAATTGACGAGAAAAACAAGAGATCAAAGACGTGAAACTAAAGAAGCTAACCTCCTCGATCGACAAGAAGAAAAGTGGGAAGACCGCCTGGTTTCGATTTGAAGGAGATACCAACTTCATCGAAGCCTTTGCATGCCTTTTGATTGGCTTTCGGATAAACCACAGTCCCAACCAGAGTACCTCCATATTGCGGAACTCCGAAATTCCCAATCGCACACTCATGCACCCCCTTCAATGAATCCGGCGACGTCACTTTCAAGCTATTCTTCTCCACAACAAATCGACCCACACAAGAACCACATAGAAAAAGCCATACACAGGTTAAAAATCCTAGCTTTACCTTCATGTTTCCTCTAAACCAATTCCCCATATCTCAATCAGATTCCAATCGATCGAAAGAGGAATAACCCAATTTAAGTTATGCCCTCTTTTGCACGAAAAAGTTAACCAGAGTAGTAAATATTCTCTATAAATACAACTTTGGAGTCTTAGGGATTAAGGAAAAAACAGAGTTAAACCGACAAATTTGATTGATTCAAGGTACTTTCAAACAAAAGCCGGACTCTTTTCAAAACTCCAGATCGAGAAAAATGATGAATTTAGCAGAGAAACTATTTCTGGCAGCTAAAAGTGTCACCTTGATTATTCACCGAGAACCAATCAAAGATCTTTACTTCTTATTTTGTACCTTAATATAACTAGAAAATTTCAAAGCTTTCGTGGCTATATCATTTGAATTGAAATATCTAGTACCATTAACGAAAAAGTTAGTAATATAAGTAGTTTCGATTTGAAGCTCCGTCTCCTAACAGAAATGGAAGACCACCATTAATGGAGGCCAATTTATCGATTTAAAACACTCCGTTTAGTTCTAGCAACATCAATTAATCAATAAAAGCACCCACCAAAGCATCTGATTTTATCAAGAACATGTGGGACCCTGTTGATGGACTTTGTACCTTGGCATGTGATCCACGTGTTCAGTTATACTGTACCAACGTGGGGTTTTACATGTTTCCATCGGACTGACATGGTACCTTCGACAAAACCAGGCCCAATAGATATGTCCAATGATCTGTTTTGCCCTTGAAAATTTGCAAAGGTGGAAGGCTGAAACTTTGATTAATATCAACGGCCAACTCGCGAAGGGCGGATGGGCCTCAACGATTCTCGGCCATTTCTTTATTGGGACAAAATTATCACGGATGGGCTTAGCAGTCTGGGAGAGATCATTTGTCCGATGTAAAGTAGAAGAAGAAGATACGTTGCTTCATGAGACAGATTTAGACATGAAAAATTGGTCCAGGCTGGATCGAGTCAAGTTCCGGCCTGTTAATAGGTTGAGTCCAATATAACCAAGCTCAAATGCAGGTTTAGATTCAAGTACTTAGATTCAATTGAATTCGGACTTAGATCTTAGTGACTAAAAGCTCCAACCTGTTGCCAGCCCAAAATTGACGAAAAGAAGAATTATTAAATATTAACAGGCCGTTTAGAAAATTTCAAATTAGATTTATTGACGAATTGGATTCAATTGCATTTGTAAAATTGAATTAAATTCGATTTATACTGTTTAGAATAAATCTATAAATATTATAATTGAATTCAATTACATTATTTAGAACACAATAAAAATGAATTCAACTACTTCATATGACTTTTTTATCCTTGAATTTTTTACGTTTTGAAAAAAATTGGCCCTTTAATTCACACACCAAATCGGACCATTTGAGATGTGAATTGAATTCATAAAGAAAATGAGATTCAATTACGTGGTTGAATTCAAGTCATC